>WBNH01011553.1:0-66633 GCA_013401255.1 Urocolius indicus | reverse complement strand
TATATATATACACAACCATTTTTCTTTTGCCCAGACCCTGTAACAAAACCAAAAGTCTTAATGAACACAAGGAAAAAGCAAGGAGCTGGAGAAAGACAGAAAAGTGTACAAAACCAACAAAGTCTCAGGGAAATCATTGCAGCTTTATTCAAAATAGATCCAAAAGTAAGTTGTGCCTCTGGAACTGGGCTGAAATAGGTGCTGTGTTGTGTTCCCTCTGCACTCTGAAGCAGTCTATGTTCCCTGTCAATGTATCTCATATGGTCTCCAAAAACTTTCATAGTGTGCATGGATTGTACTGTCACCAGAAGCATAACAACTACAATCTTCTCTGTAGCTCTGCCTCCTAACTCTCGCTGATGAAGGTTTGGCACATCAATATCAGAGAAGTCAAGACAGGTGGTATCATTTAGTGGCCTGATGGGTAAAACCGAGAGAAACAAATCATGTCTGGGGACAGGCCTGCCTGCAGGTGCAGCAATGTTTTAGGCGAGTGCTCAAACCAAACCTAGGAATCTGGGCTTTTGCGGGCACAGCTAATCTGAAGGTATAGTGTTATGTGTCAGAGCAGACTTTGGGCAACAGCTCTTGATTTTTAATCTACAGAGACTGTTCTTTCTCTGTCCGTCTAACATCTCACAGTAAAATTCAAATGAAATTCGAATTGTAAACTTGCAATGGCAAAGCCAGAGTGTGACAGTACAGGATGGATTCTTTCCCTGTAGGTGAGTTGTCTTGTCTTACTGACCCCAACGAAGTTCCCTCTACTTGCACAACCTTGGAAATCTCTGGTTTGATGGTGTATGCTTGCTTTTCCCTAAAGTGTTGTCAAAGGACAGAGTTTCACTAATTTTGCCTTTTCTACAGCATTGTCAAATGTGTTCTTAGTTTGTCATCAGCTAAGGTCAAGTTTTCTTTCCATCTGTGTTTATACTGGATTGAAACAAGCACATCCTGATCACGATCAGAGCATCTGGGTGATTGTAGCACAGAGGTGGTGTGTGCTTCTGCTGGAAAAGTTATCCAAAGGGTTTATCAGTTTGGCACAGTATTCATGTGGCTCGCTTCTGCAGAAAGATTTGGCAGATTTGGATGCCTTTGAAATGTAGACAAAGATGGAGTTGATCAACTCTAGAGAATTCCAACCCCTTCTGTAAAACCAGATAGTTCTGTAAGGGCCTCTTAACCAGCACTTCACTGCAGCTTTCCCATTAGCCTCAAAGTCAATGTTAACCTTGGCCCAGATACAGAGAATATTGACTTTCAGGGTCAATAAATCTTAATATGGATCAAATTGGAAGTCATGTTTACTTATTTTATGACTCCTTTCCAGGGTAATTACTCTTTACACAACGCAAGGACATTCTGCAGATTTTTTCTTCTTGGCCATTTTGAGGCACATTACTCTTCAACTAAGAGACAGGAGTTTCCAAGACACCTTTTTTTCCCCTCCAGAGTTTTGATTTTTTTTTTTTTTTGGTGTTATTTATCCCCTTCCATAAAAAGCAAATGTCGATTCTATCACGGATTCGTGTAAAGCGACTGCCTCCTGGTGTAACCGATTGTTTCGCCACCTCCTGAGTCCAGAAACGGCACGAGGTTGTGTGGGATGCTGGAACCGCAAAAGGTTTTCAGCTGTCCAGGATCTCGAGCTGTGTTGTTGAACCACACGACCTATTACGCACTCGTTTTCTGTGCTCAGTTTTAAGGCGAAGGCTCGCTGGAACCATGCATGTTCCGCTTTGTTTATATCAGCCAATGCCTACAGAATGTTAATGAGCCTTTAGTGACTTGCCTATATAAGTAGGACATGGCAGTGTGTGTGCTGTTCCAATAATGAGGCATATATAACGCCTGGGGCTATGAAGGCAAGAAGCCAAGGGATGTTATTATTGCCCTTATAAATTGTTTTCAAAATAAATAAGACACAGAATGTTTCACTTTGAGGGGGGGAAAAAAAGAAAGAAAAAAGGAAGATTTGAGCTCTGAATACTGACCAGGAGTGGGGGTGGGAGCAGCAAAAAGGAGAAAGAATGAGTTGATTTGAATCACTTCTGTTGAGCACATCTGAACTGAGCAAACGCGTTGCTGAGGCTTCAGTCAGACTCAGATGTGTCCAGAATGTGAAGGAAGATTGGGCGCTACCTCATCCCATGGGTAAGGCTGACAGGTGAAGGTCTTGAACATTTTATGTCCTATTATCACCATGAATCCATCCTGGACCAGACTCTGTGATTGCCTGCCTGTGCACAGACTCCCAGGAGCTGAGATGGGGAAAGTGGTGCTCTTCATTCAGAAGGATCTCTCCATCCCCTAGTTGATTGTGTCCTAGATGACTAGTTCAGTTATATTCATCCCTTGGTGATGTACATTGGGTTCCTGCTTTCTGCTCCCTCACTGCCATGGTGTAGTGATCAGGGTTGTCACTTGTGTGGTGAAGACAGAAAATACCTTGTATTCTACCTGCAAAATTCAATAGGAAATGTCATCACTTGTAAAGTAGAGGGATCCTTGTTCAGGATTGTTCAGAACAGTAAGAAACATTCAGCCAACCAGGACGGAGATGCCTGTAATGATAATACTTTATATCATATAAGTACTTTTCCTCAGTTACAAAGTCTTTAGGTTTTGCCATTAGGAGGAGATGAACTCCAGCTGCTGAATGAAGATAATTATGGAAGGTTCTCCAGTGCATGGACTACATTGTGGCTGTCAAGGTTGGCTCTACCAGGGTCTAGGACAGGCAGACAGATCCATGGCTTGGTCTTTGCAAAGCAGATGGTTTGGAGAGCAAGGTCTGTCCTGTGCTTCAGCTGACAGATGCTGGGAATGGCTCCCAGACAAAAGTTGGTGAAGGAAACAAACGCCAAAGAACGGTGGGATGTATGCAGGAAAATTGCAGAGCAAAGTGCTGAGAACATTTTTCCTTTAGAATGACAATGAGTCACAGCTCATGGGGAGCAACATCCATGAAAGTGCAAAAACTCCATGGCCATTCTTAGGCAGAAGGTGATCTCTGAGTTTATGTGTGATTACCATTATATAAAATGTACAGAAAAGGGAGAGGAAACACCATGAGCCATCTTTGTTTTTTGTTGGTCCTTTGACTTCAGAAACAGAATGAAAATATTAATGTTGTTAGCAACTGATAAAAATATAAGCCTTAGCACTGTTGGCATGCAAACACACCTTCAGAGAGCAGCTATTGTCTTAGTGTACTTTAATCCTTCCAGAAATAGCATGAGAAGACCCAGTAGGTACACTACACTTTCTATTATTAATAAACTGGACCCCTTTCCTGGGCAAAGGAAAGGATGATGACATCAGGTCTTCTACATCAACTTCCTGCTCTCTTTTAGCCACTGCTGAATGTACCAGAGCATCCTCAGATATTTACAGAGTTTGTTGTATGATAGGGCAGTATCCAAATAAAGCTGGCAGCAGAAGACACCAACAAAAAAATCACTTGGGAAGCAGGATGAGAAGGGAAATAAAAACAAACCAAACCAACCTGCTCCCAGTCCTTGCTCTTCCCTGGGATTTCTTGGCTGTTCTTTTGACTTTCACCTAAAAAGAGAGTGGAGGAATCACCTTCATCCCTAGGGCTAAATTTAGAGGCAGGGCAGCAGATGTTGAGTGATGGAATGACTCAGATCAGTCCAGGAACCGCAGATGCACACGTGCCTCTTTGTATGTCTCACTTCATTATGATAGTCCTTGGTTGTATGACACAGACCTCACGGTGCCTGGGAGACACAGTTAAATGCAGTCAGCTCTCCAGCCAGTCCCCAACTGACCAAGGAGTAGAGCTGTTGGAAACAGCCTAGGAGATCACGTCTGGATGGAGAAGTGAGAGATAGGAGAATTAATCAAGTTTGTTGCTCACTCAACTTGGCACAGAGGGAACAGGGTGAAGTTCAACATCCCATTTCCAATGTGTTGTTGAACTAAATGACACGAGAATTGCCTTTTAGAGCAAAAATGCACTCATGGCACTGGTCTTGGAAAGTATTCTTCATTAATCACCTTGGTAACACTGATAGCTCATCAGTCCAGGATGTGATTTGTTATAATGTGATGTTCACTTTTACCCTGAGTAAAACTTTTATACCTCTTTACCTGGGGAAGGGGATTAGGAGCTTTGCTGAGTCATGGATTAGTTTGAGCATCCACAGCCTGGTGAGAATGGAGAATGAGCAAGCACCACTGAAAGAAACATAGAGAAGCAGAAAGGCAGAGAAATTTGAGCCATCTCTCATTGGCAAAGGCTGATGACAGAATACCTGGTGATTCTAGCAGAGGTTAGCACACGACTCAGAGGCTGTGTAGGAGCAGGCATTTTTAATCATGTCATCAGTTTAGGAACCTTCAGGGTGGGAATTAACCTGCTTAACATCTGAATGGTTCTGCAGCACTTAGCATTGATCTGGGAAGGTAGCTCACCCTTGTTCCTTCTGCCTACAAAACTGGGTGAGCCATTTCACTGAGGAACAGGGCCTTCAATGAGGAAGTGCATTGTGAGCATATAGTCCAACAGATTGAGTTTCAGCAGCCCTTACCAACTGTCAAGTGTTTTCCTTATCCAAGAAGAGCTTCACTTTTTTTGCTTTGTTATTAGTAGTTTGGGGGATTTTTAAAGCAGTTATGACTGTTGCCAGAAGGCTCAGAAACGTTGCAGCTCCTTGCCTTTGAGCCTATTCCCAGGAAGACGGTCTAACTTGACCAGGAATGATCTGAAGTTAGGAGCTGATTTCTGCCCTTGGTGCAGAGTCAGGACACAAGCAAGGCTTCTTAGTAAGGGACTAAGCTGATGCTAGTGGGAGGCTGGTGGTTTTAAAAGGCAAAAAGCTACTGAGGAAAGGGATAGGCAATAGACGTATGAGAAACTAAGACAGGAGGGAAGATGGGGGATGCGGCATGGTTCAGGCTCCTTTCTTTTCTTTCTTCCCAGTTTGGTTTGTGGTTTTGCATTTGCAGCTTGTAAAACTGTATGGAAGGAATGTGCAGCTGAGGACTTTCGCCAAGTTGATGTCAATTTGGGTTAAGCCAGAGGTCCTGGAACAGAGCCTTGTTGGGACAGTGGGCAACTTGCATTAAGACCAGAGCTTTCATTATTCTCCTTTCAATTGTGATCATTCCTTGGGGACCTCATTCCAAGAGGAGGGCCCAAACCCTCTTATGCTAGGCACACTGCAAACCAATAACCCGAAGGCAGGCCCTCTCCCTGTGGGCTGGCAGCCCCCGAGAAGCTCAGTGTCCTGCCATTGTCATGCTCTGGCCACCAGCAATGGCTGTCTTGTCCTGTCAGCAGCAGTCCACGTGCTTCTCAGCTGGAGTCCCACCAGCATTTGGGATTTGTTGCATCCAGGATGTTGACCACATGTTTTGTGAGGTGCCCAGCATGTCTTAGGAATGGTACAATGAAGACACTTTCTTTCCCTGGTCCCTGGGGATGCTGCTTCTGGATCATCCCTGCTATGTGCTTACTGCAGTCAGCTTTACACAATCTCTGCCAGCATTCTCTGCTATCCAGTTTACCTCCTTGGATACAGCATTTTGTCTGTAGATAGAGAGGCAATCTTGCTTTCCTTCATTCCTATGGTTAAAGTGCTTACAAGGGCAGCCTATTTTGTACAGGGGCATGACTTTCAGTTGGGAGTTTCTCTTGTTCCCTCTGACCTCACATGTTCAAAAACTGAGCATACATCAGTATACAGCTGCCCTTCCCCAGGCAATGCAGAGCAGGTCATCTCCAGGATGGTGTTTTGGCAAGTATCTCTTGGAGTATGGAGCCAGACTCTTCTCAATGCTGGCCAACAATAGGACAAGGGGCAACGAGTACAAGATGGAATATAATAGGTTCCATAGAAACACAAGGGAAAACTTCTTCACTGTGAGGTGAAGATGGAGCACTGGAACAGACTCTCCCAGATGGGTTGTGGAGTCTCCTTCTCTGGAGATGTTCAAACCCACCTGGACGAGTTCCTGTGTGACCTATTCTAGGTGGTCCTGCCTCTGCAGGGGAGTTGGACTGGATGATCCTTTGAGATCCTTTTCAACCCTTAAGATTCTGTGATCTGCATGTCAAAGGCATCTCAAAACCTTAAACGTATCTTGACCATGCCTTCTGTCCACACTGTCAGGTATATCCTGGCCTTGGCTGGACACATTTCCATTCACCAAAGGCCACAAGACACGTTTCAAGTCTAAGGTAATGATGGTTCCTGTAGAGCTAGAAGAGAGAGACTAACACCTTTGAAAACCAACTCATTCTAGTCTTGAACACATATTTAGGCTTGACAAGTTGTTCTCAGACTTCCTCCCTGCCTTTCCACTGCTCACAGAAGATGTCTGTATGGCTTGCAAAGCTCATGCTTGCCCTTGGGTTCAGGTGGTGTGAATGAGGTAATTTGGCTTGCGTGATCTTTGTGTTTCATGTAGGTTTGGCATTGTGTGTAACCATGAAGTTTCACTACTGGACAGCTCTGTCTGCCTTTGGCCAAACTTCTTCTATGGAGCTTAGCTGGACCTTTCTAGTGAGTGGGGACAGAGTACTCCCAACCTTACAGGTATTTCCTCAGAAGTCAGAGCTGCTTTGACAACTTGGCCCTCATCACCTTCTCCTCAAACATAATCCAACTTGACAAACCACACAAGTTTTCATATGCCCACTATTTATATTCCTGACTTAAACAAAGCAGTATGATTGCTGTTACTGCAGGGAAGTCATTTATTCTTGTGGTTTATTTACAGAAGGCAACATGCAACCAGCAAGTGTAATAGCTCACCATTGTTCCTGTATCAGCCTTTGGGTTGGCAACACTGAGCAATAGCAAACACATCATAAGAAACCACCTTAAATTATTCATATGCTCTCTAGGGGAAACCAAGACCTCTGATGAAGAGGAAATAAACAAAATATCTTTGAACTGTAAATCATGCCTGCAATAGCTTTGTTCTTTGTTTCACCAGAGTTTTGTTTTATCTGAGATCATAATTTGTTTTCAGTGATGCACTAGATTAAATTAATTGAGGTTTAGAACAATATCCATTTCCCTTTGCGAGTGCTTTCACTGATGGGATGATCTTATCTGACTTGTTACCCCTGCTGGCTGTGTTTTCCTGACCTCCCCTTCGCATCTCATGGCTTTGAGCTGTTTCTTTCTGTTCTTCCCCCCACACACACCAGATTTAAAAAGGCTTGTTTATTCTTGAAACCATCCAAAATCTTTCTCTAGCTATTACTTCTTTCCTATGGATAACTGATGAGCTTCCTCTCTGGGGCAAATAAGGATATTTTCCTAAATAAATATCTCTAGGGTCCCATGATCAGTGCAGTGTAACAGTCTCTCTCCTGCTCCATGACACTTGGTAGATGCAAGACAGACCTTATAGGAGGAGCCAAGTCTACCTGATACAGCATCTGGGCCAAGCATTCCAATAGATGCTTCACTTTTGTGGAAGGAAGTCAGTGGTTTGAGACTTGTGTCCCCAGGTGAGTTTGCACCAAACTCACCTGGCCATGTGAAGAGATCTCAGTACAAAGAGATCTTTGGGAACTGGGATGTGAGCCCTCCATGGCAAGGTATCAGCCTGGTACAGGTCAGACCTACTGCCCTGAGCAGGCCATGGCCCCACATCTCTCAAGGGCAATATCTCTGGAGTTGCTGAGACAGATGGAAAGTTTGGGAATGTGCTTTTGGGATCCTTACAGAAGACACATTGCTTTGCACAGGAAATAAATAGATGGGCCAGTGAGGAACTCTTCATCTCTAGTGTCCTCATCTTACTCTGTGTTCTTAGTGAGAAATGGGAACTTTATACAAGAGGCAAAACATCCTTAATGCTGCCATTTGGGACACATGTCTTTCAGTTAGCAGCCATTTGGTCTCTGTAGGGTTTGTTTGCACTGGGCAGAATCTCCTTGAAAAATATCTTCAACCTGTTCTGTTCTGGAGACATAGAACCCTAGAAACACATGTTTTGACCAAAGAGCAGAGATATAAATTGTTTCAAGAGCCTGATCTCTGATGAGGGAGGCCTGAAGGAGTTTAAGGTATTTCCCTAGTGTACTAGGAGCTAACATGAACATGGATGGTACAGGAGAGATACAGTTTTTCCTCATGCAAGATGGCGAAGAGCAAATGCACGGCTGAAGTGAGCACCTGGTATCTGCAAGATCACACTGGATTATATTTCAGCCTCCCAGGCTTTGAAGTGAGCTATGTGCTAAAGCCAGCTGTGTGCAGTTACTACCATCAGGGATGCTCTTAGACTTCTTTGATGCCAATTGCTCACAATGACTTGGACAGCAAAAATAAAATTGATACCAACGTGTTTTTGCAGCTTCATTGGAAAAGGAAAGGGGTGCTTCTCTGGAGAAAGACTTGAGATCCATTGCAGAGCAGAACCCCAGAATAGTTGCTCTATTGTTATTCCAATGTGTCATTGGAGTTCTTTCCTATACACCACCTCTAGTATTGGTCACAGCTGGAGTCACAATTGCAGTCCAGATGAGTCTTTGGTTGCATCAAGTGCTGTAGATACTGTAATCCTGTGACATGGTATTTTATGATCTATCCTGCAAGTGGATGCACTCCCTGAGTTGCCTCAAGAGGAATGTGGGCAGCAGGTCAAAAGAGGTTCTTCTCTCTCTCTACTCTGCTCTGGTAAGGCCACATATGGAGTCCTGTGTCCAATTCTGAGCTGCTCAGTTTGAGAGTGATAGAGAATTTCTGGAGACATTCCAGTGGAGCGCTACTAAGATGATCAGGGGACAGGAACATCTCTCTGACAAGGAAAGGCTGTGGGACCTGGGGCTGTTTAGCCTGGAGAAGACTGGGAGGGGATCTAAAGGGCAGGTGACGAGAAATTGGGGCCAGTCTTTTTTGTGTAGTGCCCAGTGAGAGGACAAAGGATAAGAGGCACAGGCTGGGACACAGAAAGTTTCACTTAAACACAAAGAAAAGTTTCTTTGTTGTTGAGATGAGTGAGCCCTGGCCCAGGCTGCCCAGGGAGGGTGTGGAGGCTCCTTCTCAGGAAGTTCCAAACCTTCTTGGACATGTTCCTGTGCCCCCTGATTGAGGGGAACCTGCTTTAGCAGAGGACTGGGCTGGATGAGTTCTGCAGGGCCCTTCCAACCCCCAGCATTTTGGGATTCTGAGATTCTGTGAGTAGACAGCATGACTCAAGTGGGAAGAGGCTCTAACCTGCCTTTAGGGTTTCATTTCTATGTGGAGATGACTATCCTATGTCATTTGTCAACCTCCTAGATCTCATCACAAATAGAAGTTGGTGGTAAATGTGCAGTAGAGACTGACAAACACCTTGGAGATTGTGGACACTTGTGTGCTGCTCTGAACCCAGCTCTTATACTCACAGATGGCAATGAGAACAGTTGCAGGACAAGGCACAACAGCAGGAATATCTGGGTTCCAGAGGAAGTTTCCCAGATTTCCCAGATAGATATCTGAGCTCAGGGAAGGAGTAAACAGTGCACTCAAAAACAAAGATTCTTTTCACCTGGCATGTGTTGGTCTGATACCTGTTAGTGATACCTGTATGTTGCTGTTACCTCTGTTCCTTCACATTTGCACTGGACTGCCTTACCTAAAAAGGATAGAGAGAGAAGACATGGCGGAGAGTCTCCACAAACAACCTGTCACGTGGAAATTATTTGCTGAAATCTGGTAACTGAGTGTTCTTGTAGCCATTTAATGCATTCGCTAAGAAGAAAGGAAGAGACAATAATCATGGTGGTTTGGTTCTCCTGTGTATTTGAACAGCTATAATTAGAGCCCTCAAGCTTTAATTAAAAAAGAAAAAGAAGCCTGCCAAGGATCTATGTTTCTTGGTTCAGTTAGAAGTTTAATTAAATGATCCTGGTGTCACAGAAGTGCAGACCCAGAGACCAGGTTTCTGCCCTCAGAAATCTATTAGCAGTCACTGAGGACACCTGGCATCATTCATGCCAGACCTTTAGGACCAGAGTGATCTGGAAGCATGAAGTGGTCTCTCAAGCACATTACTTTCTCCACAGTACCAGGAGACCAAACAAAGCCTTCCTTTCAGCGGGAGTTTGCAGCTATCCCTGACACAAAATACTGTAAGGGAGCAGAGAAGGCTTCTATTTTTTAAGATCTTCTCTCCCTTTCTCTTTTTCCCTTTGACATTCATTTCTGAAGCAGATTTTCTTTTTTCCCCCTCCTCAACCCAGCTCCCCATATTTATTTTATTACAATCATTTTCGCTAAAACGATTAACTCAATTTAAAATTTCAACTGTTTCCTTGCCAAGGATTTTAGGAATTTTCATTATTTCCTCTGGGAATTCTGAGACTGCGGTTAGCCAGTTTGGAGTTCAAGACACAAGAAATGCCAGCACAACTGAGGACTTGGCTGTAAAAGCGTTTTCAACATGAAAGAATTCCAGCATTTCATAAAAGGAAGTGTAGTACTTGAACAGATATGTTGATATAAGTACAGTCTTAACAAAATGAAAGCCAATCTATTATTGCTTAAGTATCAGAGAAATCCCTTTGTAAAGGTGCTAAGCCCTGCTGGAGGAACACAAAGCACGTCTATTTATTTGTTGTGTGTTTAAATGCTTTATGTGTGATTAAGGAGCCAAGCCAGTATTACTGAGCTGGCCGAGGTTTTGGAGCTCTGTGGCTGTAGGCAAACATGAGTAAAAAGGTAAAACTTCTCTTTTGCTAGGATGGGTCTGCAGCCTTTAGCAGGGCTGTTATTTAAAAGAGTTCCTCCAGCCATGGGAGAATAAGTGGTTTTCTGAAAGGTGGTCTTGAAAACCAGACCCTCTCTCTGTTGTTTCAGGCCTCCAGATCTAATGCAACAGTCCTCATCCTATCAGGCTCTGTGGATGGAGGCTGAGTTCAGTGTGTTATTGCAGTGAAAAGTGCTGTGGCTGTTTGTATTTTGCTTCATAGTAATGTTTTGAGCTGGAGAGGTTGTGGAGTCTCCTTGTCTGGAGGTTTCCAAACCCTCCGGGACACATTCCTGTGATCCCTGATGGAGGGGAACCTGCAAGGGGTTGGACTCGATGAGATCCCTTCCAAACTCCACAATTCTGGCATTCTGTGCTATCTTGTTCAAGTGCTTTGCTCTTTCGTTGGGCTGTGCTTGCAGATGAAGAGGGAGCCCCATGTCAATAACTCTTGGGGCTGAAGCTGATGGATAAGAGCCAAATGGCCTGCAAAGTATTCCTGGAGCAGCCTTGGAGAGCTTCTTCTGCAAGACCAGGGCTTGAGACAGCCACATCAGTTTTGTACAGCTGTGGAAACCACTTCCCAAGAGGAATCAGTAGCAGAAGGCTATCCCACGGACTCAGCCTGTGCACGCTGGAGTGATCCCAGGAGCTGGCTATGCCAAGGGCACACATTTGACCCTGTGTGTGGGGCTACTAAATCTCTCCTCTGGACCTTCAACCAAGCCCCCATCATATGGCCCTTTCTTATCTCATGGCCCAAGCAACACAATTCCCCAAGAGCTTTGCAGGGTCAAGGTCCTGAGCTTTTCATTTATGCAGCAGGGAAACAAACAGTCATGTTACCATGGGGTCCGAGTGATGCTGCTGTAATTACAACAGTCTGTGCCTTGCCTTGTCCTTTTCTCCCTAAAACATATTAGGAAGTTAGAAAGTATTTTCTTGGCCGTAACAGTGAGGACATGGGAAAGGCATGTGAGGAAAAGGTAAGTATCTCTGGGAAGCTGAGGAGCTGCTGTGCTTTGGTTAGCATCTGCTAGCCAGATCAGATTGGAAAGTGGAGATACTTTTTCCACTGGGGACTCCTGGGTCTTCTGAAGCATTGATCGCCCAACTGAAAAGTGACTTAATCAGTGACACTTCATAGAAACCCCTACAGCTGCATGATTCTCTCAGCTTCCCTATATAAAAAAAAAGTTTTAACGTAAACAGGACACTGAATGCTGATCCAGTTCCTGATGGATGAGTGTGTTCCCATGGTTGACACACCGCAAGCTGTGTGGGGTGCTTGTCAGCAGGATGGTAGTCCTGAGCAACAGCTTGTTTCCCTCCTCTCTGGGAATGCCATTGCCCTAAAAGGAGGACCCGGAACAGCCTAACACCTAAGGAGAAGCTTCGGGCTTTGTTGAGCAGCAACATGTCTGTCCCAGGACTGATGGCTCCCCTTGCTCTTTACTACTTCTCCTCATCTTGAGGTCAGTGAGGCAGCAACTGTTACAGGTGAGAAAGGAAAAATACCAGATTTTGTCTGCAAGCCTGCAGAGCCAATGTGTCAGTTTGGATTCTCGGTCTTTGGGATCATTTTGCCATGTCACCAAGGCACCCAGTTTACTGATCTTCCACCCCAACACCCTCTTTTTTGCAAATCAGCTCCATCTACAATGGCTTTAACTGGCCCCTCTAAAAATGATCATTCAGAATAATCCCCAGAAAAAATACCCAAACCCCACAGCCTGGGCCTCCACTTGGGAGGAGTTTGGCTGAGCCAGACACGATGCCACCAGCAAGGAACACGAACAATAGGGACTTGGCAGGGGGCAGAACAACGGGGCTGGCAGCAGGCGCTGAGCTCAGGGAAGCACATGTGAACTCTGGGAGCTGGCAACCGGGTGCACGTGCCTCTCCAGAGCCTGAGAAACTGCACTTTAACCAAGTCAGACAGATATTAGGGTGATTTTCTCCCAGCAGAATGTGTTGTCCCTCCAAAGGGCACTGAATTATGTCCCGGCAATGGCATCTGCACCCCGCTATGCAGACCTGGGGGATGCTGAGAGATGTTTCTGAAGGGCCCTTGAGCTGCAGAAGGGAAATACAGAAGTAAGACCCTATGGAGAGTTATCCCAGATGGGATCTTGGGGCTAAGCCCAACTCTGGGCACAGATGGTGAAGGACATAGCCAGGTGAAAGTTTTGCCAAGTTCTCCATATATGTCTGCACAGGGGAGAAAACCACACGTTATCTGTCAGAGACAGCTTGGAAAGCCCTCACTTATTGCACTCCCATCTGAAAAGTCTTTCTGTTCTCCATTCAATGTACCCCCTCAGCTTGGCTATTGTCTCTAACAAACATGAAGGAAGGTCAGAGTAAAAAAAAAAATATGCTAAACCAAACAACCAAGCTCCAAAGGAGGCCCCATCTTTTTTTTTTTTTTTTTTTTTTTTTACCCTTTTCTGTTGCAAAAATGGCGGTGTTTTGGGTTTTTTTTTTNAAGGAAGGTCAGAGTAAAAAAAAAAATATGCTAAACCAAACAACCAAGCTCCAAAGGAGGCCCCATCTTTTTTTTTTTTTTTTTTTTTTTTTACCCTCTTCTGATGCTAAAAATGCAGGTAATCTGGGTTTTGTTTTTCTGCAACTAAAACTGATCATGATGTCATGTGTGTGACTGAGCAGAGTAGTTTTCCGACTGGGTAAGTGAAGCTTGAGGTTGAATTTAGTAATGATTTATTCACAGTAAATAAAAGCTTTGAGGCTAGAAGATGGGCAGCCCTGTAGAGCAGATCAAAAGTCAACAGAGCTCAAAAGTCAGGCTCAGGCCTGCTCTTCTCTAGCGAGCCCCAAGGCTTTTTGCCCAAAACCAAGGCTTTTGGCACCAAAACCCAAAGGACTGTCCATGTGGGAGGTGGAAGTCCCTAGGAACTAACAACTCCCACTTTGGAGGGTTGGGATACTCCTATTTAAGGTCTCTGAGTAATAGAGCTATGTGGCCACCAGAAAGCCACTTGTTAGAGTCCTGGCAATGGAGTGAGAAAATTTGCATCTCAGATAATGGCCACCAACAGCCAAGTTAAAGTTTTGTTTTCACATCATAGGAAAACTACCAAGTGCCAAGCCATGTGGTAAACCAAAATAGCTTCTGAAGTGTGCAGGTTTTGGAATAGGAGTAAAGATGAACCAGGAAGGGGGAAAAAAAAAAAAAAAGAGAAGAAAAAAGTAGTTTTATATATAGATACTGAAAACCAAGTATATCACATGACCCAGCCCAAAAAAAAACCCCTTCAGTGAAAAGTTTGTGTCTGGAATTAAGAGCACTAGTCATTACTTTAACTATGTATGGTATGTTCTCCTTTTGAATAATGTGTACACCAAATAGTTTAGCCTTTTCTCATGGAAGGATCCGAGAGGCAAAAAGCTTTTCAGCATTACACAAATATTAGCCTTTCCAGGATGGTGCTGGCTGGATGGATATTTCTTATGGCCCTATATTTTGCTGTCTGTACTTGTGTGATGTCCCTTCTGATGCTATGCAGGAGCTTCTGTGGTTGCTTTTGAAGAGGGATGTTCTTTCTCCTATTGAAGGTGGAGAAGTGGGGGGTTAATCTGAGCTGCATTTGGGTTCTCCCCTGACTTCCACCAGGCCTGGCTGATAAACTTGGAAGTCTTTTGATGGAGTTTAGTGTGTTTTGGGGCTACTGGCCTTTACCTGCTCCACTTTAATATCCCACAGGGACTGTCCCACAGGTGGCTTTGGGAAAGTCTTGGTATGATGCAGTTCTTTCCCAAATGCCCCATCATGGGGACGAAGATTGATTATACAGTGTGAACATATCCACTTGAAATCACCATTCTACTGAGAAGAAACCTGAAGGATTTGCAGGAGAGGGCTGGAGGCTCCTGGCAGTGTCTTTTACACAGGATTCCCCTTGCTCTAGTCTCAATTGCTTGCTGTCTGGGAAACTCTGTCAAAGCCTAGCAAGGGATGTGGAGAGCAAAATTTGGCCTCTCTGGTCTGTCAGGTTTATGGACAAGCCAGGCTCTGGCCAGTTCTTAAATTACTTACAAATAAAAGGTCAGATTTAGGGCTTTCCAGGACTTTCCAGTGTTCCCAGCTGCCCCATCACAGCCACCAAATGGAACACCATCCAGGAGGTACATGAATGAATGATGTCTCTCTTTCCACAGAAAATGGACTACTCAATTAATCCAGCCAGGCTTAACCTGTTACGGACATGCAAATGGAATGTTGTACTGCCAAATGCACTGAATTTGGTGCTGAGTTCAAGAGATGTGCTTGCTTTCACTGATGCTGCCATGAATTGTCAGGAGGCCTTTGAAAAGTCACAGGGCACCCCTGTCGATAAAATGGGAATAATGACTCAGAGTGGCTTGCTGTGTGCTTGAAGTTCTGTTCACAAACAGTATAAGCAGTATAAAGCCAAGGTATCACTCTATTATTATTTATCTCAGAAAACTCTTCAAACAATATTTTGCTCATCTGTTTGCTTGTTATGCTTTTCATCAGAATAAACCTCTTTTAAATACGGAACTTATTGACTGAGCTCAGCAATTTTTCATGCTGCTTCATTTACAGCCCCATCCATGTTATAATGGATCAAAAGCTCTGTTGTGCTAGTACTGCTGCTTTGGGACACTTCAGTTAATAATAATAATAGTAAGAAGAAGAAGAGGAGGAGAAGGAAGCAGCAATTCCTCAAATTTTGTTTGGCTATTCCCTGTACAAACAAGCTGCATGGCTTTACCAAAGCCTGGATGTTGCAGGGCATGGAGCCCCCTGACTTTGCATGATGGCTCTGCATCCCAGTGCCTCTTTTGCTGCTAGGAGCTGTGTTTGGGACTTGCACAGACTTCACTACACTGCAGGAGCAACATCAGTGCCAGGGTTCTCCGTCTAGACAAGCCCTTAAACGTGATTGCTTCATTCTGTTACTGATAAAAAGAGCTAGACATGGGAATGAGTTTTCCTCTCCATCTCTTTTTTTTAATTATTTTTTTCTTTATCCCCTTATATCCCTGAGGAAGGAAGACTTGATTTTTTTGTGATCCACCCAAAAGAAACCGCAGTAACCACAACTGCAATTATATATATATATCTTTAAAAAAAAAAAAAAAACTAACCAAAAAACCCAAAAACCTTTTTTGGCAATTCTTTCACATTCTTTTTTAAGCTTCTTTGCTACAAGTAGAACAATAAATGATTTAAAAATGAAACATAAAGGCATCTGTTTGCACTATATTTGAAATTAAATTGGATAAAACTGAGAGGGAGCAGCTAGTGACTAATACCAAACAGTACCCAAGTAATAGGATGACGAAGTTAACAGGACCCAAGCTAAGCTAAGTTTCTTCCTAAGGCAGGAAAGACTCCTTTTCTTAGCTCCCTCTAAATGTCACACTGACTTCTTGCAAGATGGGGCCAAAATATTTATTTTCTAAAGTTATTTTTGTAGAGAACTGGTTTAGGTTTTGGTTTTTTTCCTTTGTCCTAAGAAGATGACAAAGCCAATTAACATTGACACCAAGGTATTATTGTCTGATGACTTGGCTGATACAAAGCCATCCCAAATATAAAATTCTCATATCGAAGTATTTTAATGACTTAATGGAGAAAGCTGAGCACAAACCAAAAGTGACAGAAAAGAAACATCTGGATGTTTTGCTTGGATTTTTCCCATCTTCCCATTCATTTAAGTTGCTCGTGCTGTATTATTGTTACCAAGGGGGATAACATCTAACTGGTTGATGGTTTTGGAGGTGCAAGACTAGGGAAAAAAAAGGATTTATGGTGAATCATTCTGCTATGACCATAGATATGGCATGTGCTAGGTAAGTGACAGGTACCACAGAGGAGTCATGGCATAAAGACGCCCATATCCCCCACAAAATTACATATTTTGCATAGTAGTTCCTGTAATGTTCTTGACAGGGAGAGACACATCCTATGAGTGTCTGTATTTAGAATCATTGAATCATTCCCGTTGGAAAAGACCTCCAAGATCATCAAGTCCAATCCAAGTCCCCTCACACTGCCAAGCCCACCACTAACCCATGGCCCTCAGCACCTCAACTACACAACTGCAATAGCTCCAGGGATGGGGACTCCCCCACTTCCCTGGGCAGCCTGGCACAGGGGCTGACAGCCCTCTCAGGGAAAAAGCTCTTCCTCAGCTCTAAACTAAACCTCCTCTGGTGCAACTTGAGGCAGTTTCCTCTTGCCCTTTCGTTTGTTACTTGGGAGTAGAGACTGACCTCCATCTCACCACAGCCTCCTGTCAGGGAGTTGCAGAGAGTGCTCCTGTCTTCCCTCAGCCTCCTCTTCTCCAGGCTGAACACCCTCATTCCCTCAGCTGCTCCCCATCACACTTGTGCTCCAGCCCCTTCCCCAGCTCCGCTGCCCGGCTCTGGACACGCTCCAGCCCCTCAGTTTCCCTCTGGCAGTGAGGGGCCCAACACTGAACAGCACTCGAGCTGCAGCCTCAGCAGGGCCCAGCACAGGGGGACAATCCCTGCCCTGCTCCTGCTGCCACACCAGTGCTGACACAAGCCAGGATGCCCTTGGCCTTCTTGGCCACCTGGGCACGCTGCTGGCTCATGTTCAGCTGGTGATTAACACCCCCTAGGTCCTTTTCTCCAGGGCATCTTTCCAGCCACACATTCCCAAGCCTATAGCATTGACTGTGGTTGTTATGACCCAGTTGCAGAACCCAGCACTTGGCTTTGTTAAACATCGTGCAATTGGCCTCAGCCAATCACTCCAGCCTGGCCAGGGCCCTCTGAAGAGCCTTCCTGCCCTCAAACAGGTTTGCACGCCATCCCAGCTTCGTATCATTTCCAACAAACTGCCCTAACAGTTCGGCTTTGCGCCAGCAGTCCTCATTTCAGCAAATGTCCCATTGTCTGTAGACTCCTGGAGGGAGAGCAGATGATCAGGAAGACAGCTGACAGCTAGGGTTACAGCCACACACCTTCCACTGAGATACACAGTGTTGGATTTGATCTTATCATCTCCACAACTGAAAAGAAGTATCAGTTCCACAGGGTCCATAACCACAGCACTGGTGTAATTACAGCAGTCTCACAGCACATTCACACTGCAGCATTATCCTTGTCCTGCCAGCTATAAATTATGTACTAAATACAACTCATAATGAAAAAAAATGGCATCCTCAGAGCAGCTACCAAGAGCATTTTAAGTGCTTGGTTATTGCAAAATGATGGAGCATTTGTAATGAGCCCATTGTTATGGTTTGGTCTTCTTTTGCACTTGGAGTGGTGGTGGTGGCAGGGAATTTATCCTTTCATTTTCGTATGCTTCCATCTTTTTTTAAGGCTTTTAGCACTCAATAAAGCTTAGATTTTCATGACAATATTCAAACAAGCTAGCTAATGAATCCGAGCCTTTAGCAATCACAAACTGACTTTAAATGAAATTTATATTCTGAATCCAAGAATATTCAGTCCTTTCTAACTTAAATTTGTCTATCTACCTCACAAATCAGAAGTATGTGCAGAGTAAGTGTCCATAGGTGGCCCTGGGGCTATTTGCTTGTTAGGTAGAAGGGAAAAAAATATGGTGACTATGCATCAGAGCTGAAGGCCTCTGTGCCCACATGGGAAGCAGAGATCTGGTTTGATGTTAGCTGTTTCTGTTCTAAGACAGTTCTCTGAATCAGCAACATCTATGTTATTGCCTTGATCTGCTAATGTGGGAAGACTTTTCCAAAATGGAGTTAAGGACAGGTTGTGCAAGATGGGGCAATGATGGATATAGATGTGCTCAGTGAGATATCCAAAGTTTCCACACTCCTAGAGAGTTTCAGAGTCATGCTAAAAAAGGAAACTCGATCTTCATGGGCATTTTTGAGTATTTTGTCTGTAAGTGTTTTGTCTATAAGTGTTTGTGCTTTTCAAGGTTTCATTGCTCTTATGCATAAAGATTTTTTTACACATGGTCTCATGCCTTAGAGATGGGATAGGAGTTGGTTTGTGAACAGTTAGATTAATGAGCTGAAAATGCACTTCTGAGCTGAGAGATGGTTTTTGGCCCTTTCTCTCCACTTTAAATTCAGTGCTAATGACCAGCCTGTGACAGGATAAGTAGTAGAAACTCCATCAGTCATGTCCTTTCTCTCAAATTAATTAACCTTGAGGGTTGACACGGGTGACACACTCAGCTCTTCATTACTGCAAGTTGGGATATTGTGAACTCTGAGCACACACCAATGAAGTTGTGAAAATGTACAAGGAAGATGGGATGAAGAACAGAAAAACCCCTTCTGCCAAGAAGGTACAGGAAGAAGAACGGCCTCTGTTTTATTCTTTATCCAAGGAACCAATAGTTCCTGAGAAATCCAGTTACAAAATAAGAGCATTTGGAGACAGAGGAGGGAATTTAACTGAGCCAATCTGGTCAAACTTTTTTTCCCTCTTTGAAGGCAAAGTGGGAGAAAAAAGGATACAAAAAAGAAAAAAAATTAAGTATGTTTCCAGAATCACAGAAATATTGGTGGGAAGGGATCTCTGGAGGTGTGTAGGTTCTGCTTGGAATTCAATCTGATCAGTGAGGACTTCAACTGAGCCTTGAAAACCTCCAAGATGGAGATTGCCACCACCTCCCGAGTGACTTGTCCCAGGGCTGCACCACCTTCTAATAAAGGCATTTTAATTAGTGTTGAATTTAAATCCTCTGAGCTTTAAGATCTTATGATAGTGCCTGCCCTTACTGAGAAGAGGCCTTGACAAAGCCATAATGGTGGCCTTCCTAATTTCTCAATATCCTTCATTAACTGAGAAGATGCTCAAAACTCAGCATGAAATCCCAGGTGTGGTCTCATCTTTGTTGTTCTATCAGTTCTGCAGGATTTACTAGAAAATGAGGACTCGGGTGCATCCAGGCCCTCCACAGAAGACAGACACCAGAAGACACAGCAGACTTGGACAAGTTTTTCCTTGCTCATGTTGCTCCTTATGGGTCTCAGCTGGGATGATTTGGATGTGGGTCTGGATGGAAGACTCCCAAATTTCTGGGTGTTTGTAGCCAGTTTCTGGGTGTTTGTGGTTGGATCTGCAAAGTTTGTAGTGATCCACCAGAGCAAGTTATTTGTTCTAGCAAACGTACAAACAAGCAAGCAAACAAACAAAAACAGAAACGGGAAGAAAGTCTGAGCTGTTCCACCACGATGGGATTAATAAGTCTTGGTTTCCTATGGGTTTGTAATTTGAATGTGAGTGCCCATGTGGATTTGATGATGTTTCATAAGAGCTGATGTCCTGCTGCAGCTTTCCTCCCTGGCCACCCTTTATTTTTCAGCTGACCTTATAGGAACTTAACATCTTGAAGACCTCATCAAATCCGACCAAAACCAGCCAGGGAATTCCACAGTAATTAGTGAGGAGTGACAGGCAGATAGACACATAAATCTGATCAAACAAGACCTTGTTTCTGTAAGAAGCTGGGCTAAAAGAGTATGAATGGAGGTCATAAGACATCTATATAAAGCCCGTATTTATTAATATATAGGTGGGCCCATCTGCCTATCAGCAGAAGAATTTGTTGCTCTCATTATCAGAAGTACAGTGGTGTACAAGAAGAAGAGCAAATGAAGGATTGAGGAATAATATGTTAGAGAGGAAAGAGTTTGTAGATTTGGGGCCATACTTGTTCATACTCTGAAATCACTGGCCTCAAGGCCAAGAGATAATTTGTTAAGTTTCTTAAAATACATATAATATATAGGGGAAAAAACCCAGGCTGTCAGTAAGGAAGGAAAAGGGTTAATTCTGTCTGCACCAAGCTAAACATTTCTTTACTTCCAGCTGAAAACCATGAGGCTGGAAAAAAAAGTACGTGAAATGAAAAGGGTGTCTACATTAATAAGGGGCTTCTCCGACAGGAGGAGTGAGAAGGTGGTGGGAAAAACCGGCCTGAGTAATATGGCAAACAAGCAAACAAACAAAAGCGCTTTGAAGGTGGGTGGCTTCCATGTCCGACTGTTTGCCATCGACTAAAACAAAGCCATTCTGTGGTTTGTAATTGAGAGGATGAAATGGGAGTGTACGGGCCTTTGATGAGGGGTGTGGTTATACGGCATTCAGCAGTGTTGGTGTTTCCTGCTAAGTATGGAGCCGTCCGTAGCGTAGTTTAGCCTACAAGATATTCAGAGTGTGACTTTGAGTGTCAGCTCAAAGTGAGAAGGAGCTAAACTAGAGGGACTGCTGAAAATTAAAATGAAAGAAACAAAAAATCCCCAGTGTTCCAAGCTCGTGGAGATAAACCCATGGGTTAAAGGCTCTGCCTGGCTACTCTTGCTCTCCTCTCCTCAGGAGCTTCCCAAAGAAGTCATCGGCAAGGCAGTGCTTCCCAGCGTGGGGTGGCAGAGGAAACAATGAGTCAGGTGAAGAGTCCCAGAAGAGTGTTTCATAAGCCCTTGGAAGGGAAACTGGGCAGTGCTGCCTGAAATAACTCCGGGATTGAGAACCAGAGAGCTCAGAGAGTGGCAGCCAAAGCATGCTGGCCGTGAGGAACACAGCCAAGCAAGGCGAGGGAAGCACGGGCCTGGGTGATGAGCTTACCCATGAGGAGGACAAGGAGATGCCAGGCTTGTTGTCAGGTCAGGCTCAACAGGAGCCACCCCAAATCCTTTGTTCCCCAAATTCTCTGGACACAGTGACAAGAGAAGTATCAAGTTGCTTTAGGCAGGCTTTAGGCTTTAACATAGAGCCTGGAAAGAGGAAGACCAAGGTGATAACTGGTTGTTGGCTGGAGAGGGCACCCCACTTTTACCTGTCAGCCACCTTGTATCCTTACATGAGTGGGAGGGTGAATACAGAGAGGGAAGGTCTGCAGCTGGGTTGATCCTGATGAGGTCAACACCATCCAGGCTCCCAGGGGAAGAGATAAAGAAACCCACTGTGTCACTCAAGAGGAAGTGAACCACAACATTCATGTTCAATGTTACTATAAATGATGCACACACTGAAGAAGAATACAGGGCTTCAAAGCCAGCTTGACAACTTTTCCACCCCAAGATTTTATATTTTTTTCTTCTTTATATGCAAGTGACCTAAAGTGATCCAGTTCTATGGTGATATTAGTAGGTGTTTGATGAATTTTGGAGATTGGAAGTTGGTTAGCATATTTTTAGGCAAAACCATACAGGCTCCCTCCTGTGGTATAACTAAGGTCTATCAAGCAACTATGATGTTATAGTATGGTCCATAATTCAACATAGGATAGAGCCATCTGCCATGTCAGAATTCATACATAGCTATAAGAAATTTAGCCTTGGATCTTGCACCAACAGTGTAAAGATCAGTTAGAAGATCAGGGCTTCACTCTTTTGCACAATGCTATGACAGGAAATAAATCAAGCTGTTAGAATGCAAAGTCAATACCCACACATGGCTTAGGCTGGACTTCTAACTTACACAGCATGTCCTTGCTAGCATAGATGCTTCAGCCAAAACATGGCATTATGGTTATATGGTGCGTGGAGAGCACCAACTGCCTTTGCTGTAATTGCAGGGAAGGGCTTGAAGATTAGGAGCTTTTAGAGTTCAGGATGGCTGAGAGCTTGATGTTGTTTGTACATACATCAAAGGCTGTGTTACTCCAAAGCTCATTAATTTGGGTTGGAAATCTCACAAAAGCAAGTTTTCCAGAAACTCTGTCTTCTGGTTTACTCAGACAGTGGCAATTGCAAGTGACAGCAGACCTCAGTCTAGGCTGGAAAAAAAGTACAAAGACAGACAAATATGATGTTGGTGTCCTGTAGTAAGCAAAAATAATGACCTTTGATCAAAAGGTTTCTGTAGATAACACCTCAAAAGAACTCGCAACCCATTCTATGTATCACTGCTAAGGTAGGAGCCAAGGACATAGGTCCCCAAATGGGTATATGGGTGCAGCCCACCCATACAGAGGTACCAGGGGTGAAGTAACAGTCATACAGGAGATTATGTTATGTATTCACATGACCCTCATGTCTGTAGAACAGGTTACCAAAAATATACTTCAATCTTACAAGTATTCAGTTTTGGTTTTGAGAAAAAGGTTGGTTTGTCCTCTTCAGATCAGTGCCCTCCAGGAGAAAGATCAGACCTGTGGGAGGCTGCTAGACACAGAGCATCGTGTGGGAAAGCTAGGAAGAAACTCATCTCTGCATGCCAAGACCTGGCCAGCTCTGAGGGAACTCATGTGAGGCAGGGAGAACTGTGGGAGGCTGCTAGACACAGAGCATCGTGTGGGAAAGCTAGGAAGAAACTCATCTCTGCATGCCAAGACCTGGCCAGCTTTGAGGGAACTCATGTGAAGCAGTGAGAAATGTGTGGTACAGCTTGAAAGAAAACTTGAAAGGGCAAATTCAGACACTTGTGTCTCACTGTATCACATTGTGCAACTTTTTACCACAGCTATTGAGCTTCATGTTACTTCTGACAACAGTGTCCAACCCCTGCTCCCCAGGGAGTCTCAGCCCCAAGACACACACCTTCCATAACTGGGCTTTAGAGCAGACATGGCATGTTTCTAAGCTGAGGGCCACCTTCTGCCTAGGGACAGGGCCTGGCATTGGTGTGGAATGCAGGAAGGCATGGGCCAGGACTCAGAGCAACTTGAGTCAATCAAAAGCTGAGTCTACCGTCTCCTGGGAATGTCATTCTGCCAGAGGCTCTCCACATTCAAGTCTCCTTGGACCATCCCCAATGCCTTGCCATGGCAAGAAGCAATGCCAACAAGCAAGCTCAAGAGGTTTGCAGCAAGTCTTGGCTCTAATGGTCTTTTGCTCAGTGTCTTTGGACTGTCACTTCCATTTCTCTGTGCCTCGAATGTCCTGGGTGCAAGGCAGAGACAAATAATGCAGTCTTCAAGTAGAAGTGCATTGAAGTCGGGCATGCCTCACCTGTGTGTGTAGGCATGAGCTGTAAAAGCAGGATCGGGCCCTTTCCCTTGGGAGATGACGTTACAAATTCCATTTAGATTATTTAAAAAACAGCGATTTGGTTACATAACTAAATCCAAGGCAGAATGAACCAGAGTATTTTGCTTAAAAGGCCAACATGTAAACTAGCTGTTTTGATTAAAATAAACAGGACTCTCCAGAGGACAGAATTTCTCACAGTCTCCTCTGGCCTGGCCATGTTCCTGCAGGACGTTGCTCCAAAGCAAAAGACTTAGATGCTCTGGGGCCTATATGAACATGCATTGCCTCCAGCTGGTGAAAAAGTTGAAGGTTATTGCATTTCACAGACAGGATGAGGCCTTCAGAGAGAAAGAGATTGGGACTGCCCAGCAGCAAGTGGTACATTCAAAAGTCCATGATTATATTCGTTATGAAATGTGGCCATGGGCAGTATCCCATGCTTTGCTTAAAACCTTTCTCAGGAATGTCATTAAAATAATATGTATGAAAACCTTTTCATTTCTGCAAAGTACTTGGATTTGCCAGAGGTTGCTCTTCCCCATGACTAGGTGGACCTCTGTCTTCATCTGGAGGTTGCTGCTGGCAATGTTACAGTACCCTGAGAGAAATGTGTCTGTCATTGCAGCACAAGTCTGTAGAAGTGGATACAGCAAGTTGAGCAGCAACCAGAGCAGACACTTTTTACCAAGACCAGATGCTTTAGCAACTGAGGTGGACTAAGACAAACCCTCTGAAAAATGTCACTGTACCAAAACAGTCCTGCCTGATTCCTACCTAGAGAGCATATGTTCACATTGCAGGTACAGATGCTGGCTGGAAGGGGGAGGGTTGGGGCTAGGTCTGATGATGGTAAAAGATGGCCCATTGCTTTCTTCCAGCTCAAGTTTATTTGGCTTTTTTCCTGAGTGATTCCCATTAGACATATTTCAGTAGTGGCTTTTGACAGATCATGGAGGCAGAATCACACCTCCTGGTATATCCATCCATTGCTGATCTGAGAAACAGCTGTGTGCTGAGACAGGCCTGGTGGAGAAGGACATCTGCAGAGAGTGGTGGTTGTTTCACTTCAGCCTACAGCTAGGCTGGGGCTTATTTTCTAAAGGGAGGGCAGTTTGGGTTACTATTTTTCATAACAAGGAGGCAAATAAGAACTGCAGGCTACAATAGTTATTTGCTTTCACAGGATCCTGATGCTGAGAGTAGCTTGAGGGGGAAGCAAAACACCTCATGTGAGGCAAATCTAGACTAACTTACACCTACAGAAATGTCCTTCCTTCACCATCAGTTCATGAGGTACATTAATGCCCCAAAGCTAGGTCTTTGGATTGCTTTTTCTGTTTGCTATTCTCACGTCTGGCATCCACAGGAATCCTTGACTCCTACCTTAGCTTTCTCCTGAAACAGAATTTTTGAACTCAAGCATTTTGTTCAGCTGGAGAGCTGGTAGAGAAAGACCCAGTAAGGGCCACTACCTCCTCCTGAGCCAGTCCTGCTAGCAGCCCAGTCAGAGTAACTATGTCTTCAAGCCAGGGAAGGGGGGACATAAGAGGGTTCCCCACATACATGGGCAGCAAAGGGGGCTGAAAGCACTGCTCATAGTTGTCACTGAGGCATACATCATCAACTGTTAAGAAAAGCAGTATCACCAGTACATTACTTACAGAAGCAGATGTTTGGAGTCTTTCTTAGCCCATGGTGTTTAGGTGGTCTGGTGGCGGATGCGTAAGGGCACCAGTGCTCCATTTATCTCAACATTGTAGCACTCTTTGATCGGAGAATAATTCTGTATCATATTATAATTAGGGCCGTGTTTCAGTGTTAACAGAAAATCCAGTTTGGGCTCTTGTGACTCAGCACTGTGGCACATCATCCCCCTCTCAGCTCCCTGTGAGCCATTGTCTCTCTAAATTCGAAACAGAAGATTGGAAAAACAGAGAGCCTTGACCTTTTGGGAAGGTTGGGTTTTACACCACGGGGAGGGGCTGGCGGGGGAAGGAAGCCTCCAATTGATTTTACCAGTGAGGAACTGAAACACAGCAGCCAAAAGGATGTGGGTAGGGAAGCTGAGGGCAGCGTGGCCATGGGCGATGACTGGTGTGCACAGTGGGGAGCTGGGGAGAGAGATGTAGGTGAAGGGGTGGATTCAACACAAATAAGGCTGGAGCCTTCCCTGTCCATTGGGTCTCATATGTGGCTGAAATCCTCCAGGACACTGCACCGGCCGTTCTGAGTGAATGTGCTGGGTGCTTTAGGCAGTACCTGCGTGAGAATTTGGAGGCTGCAGAGCATTTGCTGCGGTGGTTTTCTTGAAAACAAAAGAAAACAAAATCCCAAACCAAAGCCAAACAGTAAAATAACAATGCATTGAATTAATTCTGCTATCCGGGAACATTGAGTATCTAGTGGTGAGGTCCCAGGAATGTGATGCCGCTGCTTCGCAATTCACCCTCGCAGAGCCTGGGGGTGGTGCATTGTCTTTCAGCTACACACTGAGGGCTTGAGAAGAAGGAAAATGCATGTATGTCTCACAGGAAAGTCAAGATATCTGTGTTTCTTGGTCACAGGCAAAGGATTAGTAAAGCACCATTAACCCTACTATAAAAACACACCAGCTACGGCTTCTTTCATCCCAAACAAAGTTTATAAACACACCCTTATCACTTGGAGAATGTTTATCTTCATGTGCTATGAGTGAATTCCAAGAAAGCAGCAGTAGCTAATGAAATCAAATATGATGTTTGGAGATACATTTTCTCCATTTAACTAACTATGTATGTGTGTGTGCATGCCTGTATATTTGAAGAAAAGCAACGCTGGGGTTTGGTTTAGCCTAAGTCTCACATTCCAGCATTAATTTAGAAGCCTGACTGATAAACATGGAAGAGCAGGAAAGAGAAGAAAGGCAAAATCTCTCCTCTCCTCTCCTCTCCTCTCCTCCTCCCTTACTCCCTCTCTTCCTTTCTCAAGCCAACTCAGAGAAGAAGACCTTTAAGACTGTGCTTTGGGAGGATTCTGAACACATTTTTAATTTATGATCAGTGATTAATGGCAGAAGAAACCTAATTACAGCCTCCCTGGCTGAGTGCAGTACCCTTTGGGGCTCCAATTTTAATTGTTTTCTATTTACATTCAAGTTTCCAGGGGCTAACTGCCCTGCAAAGACCCCCAACTAACCCCTTCTTCTAAAAGCTTCATTTATTCTTAATAACATGTTTATAGACCTAACCTCATTTTTCATGAGAAGGTCACATTTGTTATCTGTGGTTGTTAGGGAAATGATTAAGGAATTCCGGAAACATTGGAAGTTCCTACCAAGGAACTACACAAATATCTGTTCACAAAATGCTCTTTCCAGCCCATGAACAGCCATCCATGAACATCCACAGGAGGATGTGTATGGTATGTGGGATCTGTACCAAGGAGAAGAGCAGGGACTGCCTGCATGGTTCAGCTTAATGTGCTCTAATTATGTTTTGGCCTTGGCCAAAACAATAAATTACTGCCATCAGTGTTGATTTTTTTCTAAGGGGAAAGTGGAATAGGTTCAAACCACCTCACAGAGGTAGGAAAATATTATTGCAGACAATAAATTTGTCAGTACTTTATTTGGGGAACTTGAGTGCAGTCATTCTGTCATGCCAGCATCCAGGAAATTGTGGAAGATTTCAGATAGACAGATAAAGCTGTAAGAAAGATCACTCAAAGCAAAATTGCCTTGAGCAAACTGGAAGCACAGATCCCACTGAGGAAGACTAGTGGATTTGTGAATTTACATTTCAGGTTTACTTGTTTGTGTTGTAAGACTAGAAAGACCATTCATGGATGAAGAACTCAGTGTGATAGGTCCTGTATCACTTCAAATCTAATGTGTTAGTCCAACTACAGCATGCTTACAGAGCAAAGCCACTGGTGGGAACAGACAGATAATGCTACTGTGGTTCTGAAGTGTTTGTGATGCTTAGTTTTGGCAGAAGGTTTAACTTGAATGAAAAATAAAAAGAAAAATAAAGTGTATTGCAATTTCATTTCCTATTTTTTTCTAACTCTGTTTTTACTGCTTGTATGTTGGTCCTCTTGATTTCTGAGTGTCTAAAAAGGGGCTTAAGACATGACTTCCAAGGGGACTTCTATTTTTATATTGCTTGGATGCACATTTAGACTTCTGTGAACTGCTGCACATCAGACGGGCTTTGAAAACAGGACCAGTAGATATTCCTCCTGATGTTAGGAAAAGGGCATTTCTTTGAGTCCATCTGAAGGACTTTTCAGGACAGCCTTCAACCCATGAGAAACGCTGAGCTAGATCCAAGCAATTTTTTTTCTTCCCAAATAAAAAATTGTTTGAACCTGGTACATTCCTCTAGGAAATCCAGTTTGGACTCAACATTTTCTGATGAAAATACTATTCATCACAAGGACATTCCTGACATCTCTTCCCTGAATGGCTCGAATTCCCTTTGTAAAAACACAGCAATCAGTTTACTTCATATTTATAGTAAGAGAAGGCACAGTCCTTCTTCCAGAGTCTTTTTTGGGTGTTCACAAACAAAACCTCCAACCTGATGATGTTTCCAGCATCACCTGTTGCAAACAACCTGCAGAGGACACAAGATGTTCTCACAGTCCAGATTGGGCTATAAGAAGGGATTCCTCTGTCTCAGAGTCTCACTAGTCTTACTCTCTCTAGTCTTACTTCACTTAGCCTGTGAAACTTCAGCTTTTTAAAGACCATTTACAGACTTGTGGCTGCTTAGTTCAAAGGCTAGCAGCCAAGTTTCCCTTCTGGAGAACATGTTAGTCTCAAAGGTGCTTAACCACGGTGGCAATGAAAAGGAAGAGCAACTCCTTCCTGCTGTGGAGGTTGCTGTGTGGTTTGGGTAGCAATGTTGGATAAGTGGTGGATGATTCCCCTTGGGAGAGGACTGAGTTTGGCGAAGTGTGCCATGAACACTGGGCAGTATGAGGCAGGACTGTGATGAAGCGTGGAAGAGTGGTGAACTGGCCCTGTGGCTTTCAGTGAGTTCCATTCTTGAGCACATTCCATGTGCTTCACTGAGCTCCATTCTTAACTTAATAGGGAAGGGCTGTCTGTGTGGACAGTCAGACAATGACATGTCTTTGGTACACACTTCATTGTCTTTGGGTTGTGGTGAACAGTGAATCAACTCATGGAAGTGCAGGGCTGGGGGATCCCAAGAGATTTCCTACCTCAACTTCTGTAGTGATGCAAGGGTGAGTTTTTCTGGATGCTGAGATGGAGGGTGTGAATCATCAGCCCATCCTCCCACATTGGCCATGGAGAACAAGCAAGGCCTGATGCTTTTAAAACAGCCTTTAATTTACAAATCCATTGCCCTGTCCCTTACGACAGCCCTCTGCTCTCTAAACCAAACCAACAGGATTCCTCCAGCCTTTCACTGTAGATTATGTATACTCCTTCCATAACCTCCACCATCCAGCTGTTTTTGGTCTCACCATTGTTTTTGGTCTCACATTTTTGCCTTGCTTGCCCTGAGGGGTCTTGAGAGACACATAAATGTTTCAGGGGAACTCCAACAGCCCATTTTCCAGTGAGTTATGCTGCTGGAAACCCAGAGAAATTCCACTCACTGGAAACATTGAAGTCAGTGGGGCTACTGCAGTGTACACCAGCGAGGACTGAGAGATTTCCCAGTGTGTTTTCCTCCCCCTCTGTTTCTGTTCTCTTCCAAGGGGGAGAGGAAGAAAGAGATGAATGGATGTGTGAACCGTGCAAACACATCGACTCCCTCTAGTGGCTTTGGCTCCATACAGAACCCAATGGCTTATTCTTCAGCCCCAGACACAGAGGACTGTGGCCTGAGAATTAGAGGGTCTGGGTTCCTTGCATGACAAATGATACCTCTGGAAGAGCTGCCATGCTATTAGACTCTTTTGCCTGAAAAGTGAAACAGTTTATGTGCATTAGGAGGAGAAAACTATGCAGCCAAGTGCTCCATGTGAGTGTGTAGAGTTCAGGACACACTCAGGATCAAGTACGTGGCAGCCTCTTGCTTGCAGTGCCTCTTGTAGACACCACTTTGTCCAAAAAAGGCTTTTATTCAGATTTTCCAAAGCCATGTTACCAAAGGTGCTTTCATTTGCCTGTCTGACATATGCTGATGATTTTTGTCGAGTCTCTCATTTCTAGCTCCATGAAACGATACATGTGTGTGACTGCTTCATCCTTTTATATTGATTGAAGTCCTGTGGTTATTTCTGCAACTTGAGACACCACAGCAATCCCAGCATCATTCCCAATGTCCTTTTTTTTTCTTTCTGAATGCATAAACACAAGGGTTAAATTAGTTTTACTTTTTCAGCAAAAAGCCTTTTTAATTTTTATATATTTTAACAATACCAGAGCTCTCTAAGGGTTTGGTTTTGTTTTTTTTTTTTTTTTTCTCCCAGAAACAAAAGAATTGTCTTCAAATTGTAGCTACAGAGGACAATGTCAAAGTCATGCTTATTAGCTCACTCAGTCCTCAGTGCAAAGATCCTAAATGTCACTCTAGATTTCCTTGCTTCCCTGCAATCCCCAGTCCCATTGCTGGCATTTCAAAGTCTATGAAATCTTTGCATGCTCACAGTGCAGTCAATGTGAACAAAGTCTCACCTTCTTTAAGAATAAATCTGTTTCAGCACAGTTTGCTAATGGTCTTATTCACTAGCCATCACTGGGAGCCAAGATTGAAGCTTGGCCATGGGCTGAGCTCATCAAATCTTCTAAAAACCCTATTCTGAGTCTGCTATCAGCACAGTCTACTTCTTGCAACATTGCCCATGGTGCTGTCTTGTGACCCCATCCTCTCCTGACTCTGTCTCACCTCTTCCCTTGGAACAGTGCTTCTCATCTCATCTCTTCACGCAGGGTTTGCTCCTCACTTTGCAGCTCTGGAGCACCTGTACCTGCAAGCCCTTCTTATAGCTACAGCTAACAATTACTGGAAGTTTCTGCAGCATACTTTGAAGATCTATTTTCTTCTGTCTGTCAGTGGAGCTACAACATTGCTCTGGCTCTTCTTATCTCAATGTCACTGCAATGACGTCTCTACCTATTGCCACCCTTGCTGCCCACCTAGAAAGCTTCTGCAAAGGTTAACTGTGCCAGAACACAGCTCTCACCACGTCAGACCACCAGTGCATTTCCTAATTGGTTTCCCTTATTTGTACCTGTCCTTTTCTGTCCCTTGTCTTATTCTCATGCCACTTGTTCTTTGCCCTTCAGTATCAAGAAGATTTGCACAGGTCCCCAGTTCTCATCTTTGTTGCATATGTGCTGGATTTTGTGCTTGGAGGAAGTAACCAAAAGCTCTGCACATAGGTACCTCACAGACCTCTTGACAAACCTCCTTTAAAGTCTCTTTTGCAATAGGGCTGGGAAGAAAATGCACAGAAGGTGGGTGATGTGCTGTCACATTGAACAATGCTGTGCCCTGTAACATTACAGCCCAAAATAGAAGAAACGTCAACAGTAATAATTAGGATGGGCTAATTTTTATTTTTCCATGGAAAATGGAGCGTTTGTGCCAGTGTGGTGTCTTGTACAGAGGCTTCCTTCTGCAAATGGGGTAGGAAGAGAGGCACAGTCCCTGTGAGGTGACTCAGACTCTCTTCTTCTGGAAGCAGAGAATGTTTGGACCACACAGCTGAGCTCAGGTGAGATTGATCCCTTGAGGCTGGAGGAAGAAAGTAATTCCAGTGCTTTTAAAGGAATGGAAGTTAGTTTTGGCTTTTTGAAGAGACGGCCCTTAAATTCTTGATGTGAGTTTTGGTTTTCCTTTTGTAAATGAAGTGAGCAATCCCAATTCCTGACCAGTCTTTGTTTGCTGACTATGTAAACTCCCGGGGCAAGGGTACTTTTTCTCTCAGATTGCAGCAAAGAGCTTGGCTGCTTTCTCATTCTGTCTTGCTTGGGCCTCTGGCTGCTGCAAGGGCACAAAGGGATCATCATTTTCAGTTTACAAACACAGGCATCTCTTATTTTTTTTGTGGTTTCCTGCTGAATCTCCAGACTAGGACACTGAAAAACATACAATTAGTCAATCTTCAAATCCCCAGCTGAAACAATTACAACTCCATGCCTGTGCAGCGATGAGATGTCATTGGGTAACGTAATCACAGCTTTACATGGCTGCTGCTGATCTCTTGGTTTATAATGATTTCATTTCCCCTCTCCCACCTCCTTTATATTTTCTATTATGTAAAACCCTAAGAACTAATTACAAGTGGGTGGATCAAAGATCATACATTTTAATTTTCCTTCCAGCCTCACCCACTCACGGTGAGGAATCCAGCACAACGCATTAAACTGTAGGTACTTGCTGACAGAAAGGGAACCATCTGCTGAACAACTTCTGTTAATTATTTTGGAACATGCTAACAAGAAGAAAGTACAGGCACATAATGACCTTTCCCTTGGTGGCAGAATCCACTGCAAAGTAGACAGCTGTGGCTTGAAGCCAAAAGTTAATGGTTAGTATTGGCACAAAAGACTTAAACGTACTAGTATTTATTAATTTCCCCGTAGTGGAGAAAATATTCCAGGCATTCCGAGCATAAAACTTCCTAGCACCTGCACAAAACCAAGCTCCAAAATATTCATTTAGACCATTATTCAGAGTCCCTCAGAAAATGTGGACTTCACATGTTTACTTCCTTGTGGTGTTCTTTTTGTTTTGTCACATCTGATTTGGTCAAACAACCTTTTGTTTTGTTTAGCAATGAGCAGTATTTACACAGGGCTTTTTTGGCACATAAGAATCACAATTATTTCATGTCCCCGAGGCACAGAGGTCGCTGGAAACTTGTGCCCCTTGTAGACATGTGGACTGGTCGCTCATAACTTTTTATTTTTATCTATTCTGTCTGTTTTAGTGCAATTGAATAAACCGGAGTTTTTTTCTTTGCCCTTTCTGGTAGATGCCTGCTGGGCTTAATCCACAGATCGTGGAGGTTTCTGTGAGTCTCCTTTCTGTGAAGCTGAGCAGACTTTGGATCACCCCTAGAAGTATCTGGATAACTTGAATATGAATCACCCATCTGCCCTAATACTTAGATGGTGTGAAACTTCACCATATTTCTTAATACATTTTGCAAGAGAACTGTGCCACTGTTTTGAGGGAATAAAACAGAAGGAGGATATCCCACTGAATCCTGCAGTGTATTTCAGCTGCTCTGTCCCTAGATGCTAAAATATTGAACCTTTGAACTGTGTTTTAAATGAGGCAAGGAATTGCCTGTTGCACAAGGGACCTGGTCTCCTCTATTTAACTTCTGTGGGTTTTTTTTCATACTGGAGACTGTGGCATTTCAGTGCAGAGGGCCATTTCAAGGACAGTTTCTTCACATGTCTAACCAAGGGCTCTAACCAGGAATGTTCTTTCTAGGTCTGTGTTTGCACCCTTATTGCTCTAATAGCAGCAGGTAAAGACACAACATAAGTGGTAAATTAAAAGCTGTTTGTGTCTAAGTCATCCCATCTGTGTCTTTTGGATAGAAGTCAACCATCTTTGAAACCACATGCATCAAGCAATTGGCTAAATGTCCTTGTAGACAGGATGTCTCCTATTTGCATTTGAAGTGCGTTGCTTTCCATTTCAAATATGAATACAACTCACTTATACCATTTTCCTAACCTGTTTACAAATGGTGGCTATTGCACGATGGAAAATAGGTGTTAAAATACCGAAGCTGTCAAAAGGCTTTACAGCATCTTTGTGTGAAGTAGGTAAGATTTATTGAAAACACCTGAGGGATCATGCATCCCAGCCTCTCCCCTGCCTCCAGCCCAGCCCACTGCCACCACTGCCACCCACCACCACCTTTGAAGTCACTTCATTGGTCGTGGATGCTCTGCAAGTTGGGGTACACACCTATCATTCAAAGGGCAATATATTATCCGCTTGACACATGTAATCAGTCCCTTGGTCTCTTAGAAGTGCAGCTGTTGGTGAATTCTTTTTTGTGAATGTAATATTTGAGAGGACTTAAGTTAAAAACTGACACTTCCATTGAAATCTCATCTCCTTTGGAAAGAAGGTTCCCATTTTCTGGCTCCCCTCCGTGTGTGACAGCCAGGGATGTGTCAAACAGTATTCAACCAACAGTTTCCAACAGAGATGCCATTAGCAAAGATGGCATGAAAATAAGCCTCCCTTAGAAACGTTTTTAAAGTGAGCTGTTTGTTTTCAGAGCTGTGACAAGGCCAAACCAAGAGGAAAAATCTCATTTAGGAGGAAGACATATATTGCTAAAAAAATAGGAAAGCTGCTGCAGCCTGGGAACAGGTAATGGTAGATGGGGAGGAGTCAGAGGGAGTGGGGCAAAATGAGGGGTGGTAGAGATGAAGGGAGCCACGGTGTTGCCTGTGATGCTGGATCATTTGCTCCCTCTTTGTCTATGCCTACATTGAGTGGAATGGCTCCCACCCAGATGTCACACTAGAAAATGACATTACTCTGAAGGACAGAAGGAAAGTACTTCCATGCTCTCAAAATGGGGAAAGGTACCCAACCCCAGCTGGGTTTCCTCCCCAGCCAAGGCCAAATTCATGGCTGAATTGGGAAGAGAACTCCAGGCTGCTTGAAGGCCTGTCCAGTGCCTGAACCACAGGCTCGTCCTTTCCTTTTATTGGTAAAAATAAAAATATGACCTTCTTTTGGCAGCCTTACAGAGCAGATGCTGCTTTTTAGATGACAGCATAGAAATGCAGAAAAACTTTGGGGATTTGCAGAAATTCTTTCCAACGACAGATTGTCTGGCCTACTAGTGTCATAATGTCAGCCCTGAAACATGCCATAAAGCTTTCTTTCAGCAGAACAAACATAACCCCCTAGACCAGCTCTTTGACAAGTAAGAAAACAAAGCGGGGTAATTGCGGCTGGAAACCCACCAGACTCTTAATGTGACCTCTTGAATACTAATAGTTATTAGAGATGCAATGAATAAACGTCAAGAATATTACAAGCAATCCATGTTGAAGAAAAGGACTCCAGAGGAAATTTTGTGAACAAAAAAAAACTTCTGAATGCAAGTTAACAGTAATGAGGAAACACTCACGTGGCTCCTGGAGAGCCTGAATGTGTTTTTCATGTGCTGCTAGACTGAAGGATGGAGTTGGAGGACTCCAGGCTGCTACACGCTACCAGATCCCCTGACACAGAAGATAGAAGCCCAAGCTCCTTGTGGAGTTGCTTTGTTCAATAAATACCCAGGTGGAAAATATGGGAGGAGAGATTAAAGGGGGGATGGTATACTGCCTGTTGATGCAACTCGGCATCTTTGGAAGACGACAGGTTGCCTATAAAAAGTTCTTAGGAGATTTCCCTCTTTTACCCTTCCCACTCTGTTACTGGAGGAGGTGAACCAGTAGTGTGGGGTTAAGGTCAGAGTGCCTCTGGAGCAGGAAAGCTACCATTCCTGGCAGAGTTTGCCTCTGCCTTTAGCTTTGGGCATTTTAATTACAGTATCAATAACTTTTCCACTTCCAACTACTTCCCTTATGCTCCAGTACCATGCATGACTTGTCAGTGCACAGGTTCTACTCTGAGCTGATTTTGTGGAGAGAGCACTGTCAGATCTTTAATGTATACAAACAGAAACCTGGTTTAGGTAAGACTAGACTGCAAAATGCAGAATATATGCTTTGTTATGCCGTGCTGGTCCAAGGGAATGCTGGTTTTGCTGTGAATTTTCTTCTCCTCTTTGCATAATGATGCAAATAGAATTGTCAGGGTGAAAATGAGTGTATTTCAGTAGTATAGGAACTGGAAGAGGAGAGAAATGGGAGTCTGGGGTTTTCCATACGTAGGTCTCAATATGTGCTGCAAAGGAGAAACCAAGAGGCTTGGTCTCAAATAGCTGCAACTGTGTGACTGCCACTGCATCCCAGGGAACATTACCTTTAACCTTAGGCTTCTTGCACTAATGTTTGAACTGAAATGAAGTAGACGGCATGGATACTCCTTTAGCTGGTGTTTGGCCCTATACCCGTTGCAAGGAATAGGTGGACCTCTGTTAACCACATTTAATAAAGGTGCATGGGCCCTGTGGCAGCACAGCTGCAATGACATGCAGCTCTTGAAGAGCTATTCTCCTTTTAAACTGGCTTCTTAGCTAAGCCATTCCTGACTGTGATTTCAGCGGGTCAGATATGTCAGCCTGTTTCCTTTTTCTCATTCCCTTTTCCAGCGTCACCAGTGATATGACTTAAGACTTGGGAGGTAGCACTGAGGCTCGTTGGGTGGTGTATGTAAAATGAGACACTGTTTAGTTTCAAGACTGGGAATTCAACAGTTTAGCTGTACACACTTGGTAGAATAGTGTTTCTTTTCATTGCTTTTCAGCATGCCACCTTTAAATGTCATGGAGCAGACCCTTGTTCCCGTGGGTACAAGAGCCATGGACCTCTGTCTCTGCTTGGGGACTTCCTACTCTGCCAAGTCCTCAGTTCTTTTTCTGCTTTCCAAGGTAAATGGCCCCTTGGGGGTTTAATGGGGTGCTTTTTTAAGTGAGACTACAAAGTTCCACCTCTAGAGCACGTTTAACTTCAAGGATTGAGCTTGACTGGAATATAATGATGCCCTAAAAGCTACTCACTCAGCTTCACAAGATGATGAGCCAACCCAGGGCAGTTTTGTTTTGAGCCTGAGCTGGGCTCCAACATCACAAGCCCACATCTCACCCAAGAGCAAAGGTATCCTGCAAGGGAAGGTGTGAGCAACATGATGACTACTAGACCTAAAAGGGGACATCGAGGTCCTAATTGTCTTAAACTGATGTTTGCACCTAACTGGAGCAAAGCTGTGTCCTACATGATGGGGAGCATGGGTAGAGGTTGTTTTGGTGATTTTCTTGTGTGAGGATATGGATTATCTGGGTCACATAGGCTCACTGCTGGTGGACTACCAGAAGAGTGTTTCATCCTGCTTCTCACTTGCTGCAAGAAAATGTCCCTCTATTAACCCCCCCCACACACACACACTTCACAAAACCTTTTCTCTCTGCTAGTGATGCTGTGACTCACCTACTCAGCTGGTCCTTGCACAGCTCACTGCTGCACTGTGCGATCGCCAGCTGAGCAGGGTCAGACCAGGGCTTTGTTAGTAATGGAGTTCAGAAAGACTTGTCTGCCTTATCTGATCGGCTCCGAGAGCCTTGCTGAGCGCTTTGTTCTCAGATGTGCATGTGGGGAGCAAATCCCACCGTGCTGAAGCATCAAGCAGCAAATCCCCCTAGGTGTGGGATGGGATCTAAGTGGACGGGTACCCAGAGAGACTATCAGATCTGCCTGAGTCCTAAAAAACACATTGGCTGCAGCATGCATACCCCAGTGTGAAGTCAGCCAGGAACAAGCCAGAGAACCTGCCTCTGACCCTGAGGACATTGCTTGAAAAATATTTTCCAGAACTCAGTGCCTGGGGACCTGCAGCTAACAAACATTCTGGAAGTGTAATCACAGCCTTTGGCTCTGCTGCCGAACCACCTACGGGAGGTGAGTTTAAAGAGAGCGGCTTTAAAGCTGTCAACATGAGAAGGAGGGAAGCCAAATTGCTTTCGTGCTTGCGTTCCTGTGCCAACTGGTTTGTCATGGGATTGGTATGTAGCAAAGATAGAGTTGTCTGCAGAAAAGCTGTATTATTCTTTTTTTGGATGGGTCCACTGGAGATCAGTCAGGGCCCACAGTAATTTCCTGAGGGGACAAATCCAGCCCTGAGATAGGCCACTGGCTCCTCAGTGGTTGCATGGAGCTTTGTATTGGGTCAGAAAGTCAGCCTTTGTGGAGAAGAGCCGGAGAAGCCTTCCAGGAGTGAGAGCTGATAAGACAGCAGCTCCCCAGCTGTGCTGTGGCCACACAGTGCCGCGTATGTCATCGGACTAACGAGAATTAATAACCCTGGGCCAGACTCTGACCTCTGCTATTTAGGCAGATATCCCTGGCAGCTTCACTGGCCTCTCCATTGGGCTACGCATCAGCTTGTGTAACTTGTCTCAGCCTTCCCACAACCCAGGTCTGCTTGTCTCTCATGGATGCTAGTTGGGGTTGGACACATCTGGACCGTCTCCAAGGGAGGTCCATGGAGAGAAGGATGCAGTGCTGGGGATCAAGCTGAATGCCAAGGGCTGTGCTCTGCAGAGCATGGAGCACTCTTTCCTCCTGGCATCTGAAATAGATGTGGTGTAAGGACTACCCAGCCAGTGACACAATGCTCTGTGTCAGCTAGAGGGGACCACATAGATTCAGTGAGAATGGGGCATAATGGGCTAGAATTCATGAGCCCTTGCTCATGAAAACCTGTGGCTGATGGAAGACAAATTCCTGGTCCGAGACAAAGCATGATAAAGATATGTAGCTGTGGGGCTGAGAGACATGGGTTAGTGGTGGCCGTGGCAGTGCTGGGGGGAACATTTGGCTTTTCCAACTTGAATGATTTTATGATTTCATGATTCTGTATGGGACAGTCCCACAAGGATCCAGGTGAAATTAAGGTCAACCACATTAACAGGACTTTCTCCAGATGAAGAATTTTCCAGGTGTCCCTATTGCAGGATGAAAGGTGTAGCTCAGTATGGAGCATCCTGAAATGGCCTCACTTGTGTGAGCTCTGTCTGTGAGCTGTTGGGAGGTGCAGAGCCTGAGAGACAAGTGATGGGGACAAAGTAGCCCCATCTGCAGGGCAGTAATACCTGCCCTGTTCATTGTCAAATTGTCCTGGGAGAGTGGGTAAACTAAGTCTTCCCCCTGCAAGCTAATCCCCGACATTCTTTCAGGTTTTTTTTTGTCCAAGACGTAGATACACAGATGCCCAAGGTGGCATAATCAATACTTCTCTCAACCACTCAGTAAGTTAAATTGCTCAATAACACACACTAACATGAGATTGAGAAGGGACAAATGGACTACAGAGAAACAAAAGTCTAAATTTACGCAGTGTAAATCAGGCATAAAGTGTCCCCAGCCTGTGCTCAGTGAGCTGTATTTGTGGTCTGTGCGAGGATGAGACCTTTGTTTGGCTCACCCGCTACCAGCTCCTTGGGCACTTTGGAGTGAGAAATCCCACTACTGGCCAAGCTGAGCTGGAGGGACCTGATAAATTGTCCTCCTCTAAAACCGCAGCCAGCCTGCAACCCTGTGGGAGATGTGAAGCCAGAGAATTCTCCTCATCCTCCCCTAAAAAGTTGCCTTCCCAGGGCTGTTGGGTCAGCACCCAGCACCTCTCCATGTCTGGCGCTGCCAGGACAGCCGTGTGTGAGCTGGCGGCCCCCACAGCCTCCTCCCCAGATGTGGCTGCTCCCCAGGGGCGATGCTCAGCCCACACCCTACATCCCCATCCTTCGGCGAGCAGTTCCCACCCTCCAGCTGGCCAGGGATCACCGCCAACTGCCTCCGTGAGTCAGGAGCGCCGGCTCAGCCCGTCCTCACCTTTCTGAAAACATTGGCAGCCGCTCGCAGCAACCCCCCCACGGGACACGGCTGCGGGAACATTTTCTCAAACGAGGTCTGCAATGTGTAAAAGGTGTGGTGAAGAAAGGCAGGAGGAAAGCTCGATCCTGGCTGCCGTGGGGCACCAGGCTCGAGGGGGAGAGGTGAAGCCCGTGGGTATTGGGGATGATGGATTTATTAAAGTTACTTTTCTTACACCACTGTTGCCTCGTTGATTAAATCATGAGCAACTAAGCCTGGCTCAGTGACTCCCAAATTTATTGGGTTGGACAGATTGAATGGTGGTTTCCTTATTTAGTGGAGGTGATCTGGAGGTAAACCGTTGTGCTTGCGACCGGTGAGAGATGCTCAGATGAAAAACACGTGCAATATTGAAGGGACTTGTTAAGTCCATGTGTTGTGTTGTATTTTCTCTCTATCAGTCCCAAGCTGCAGTCACTTACAGGACTAGCAGATTCCTCGGTGCACACTCCACCTGTAGACCTCACCTGGGTTTTCTCCTGAAGCATGAGAGACTCTGCAGCCTCAGAGAGGCTCCAAGGTGCAATGGACAGTGCCAGGCTGGTGGATTCCACTGGGGATGAAGATGGTGTTGTTCCGCAGACATGAAACAGGGGCATTTCCTTCCTCCCCAACTCAGACTGGAAGGATTGACAGAAATAAGAGGTTTTTGATTCACTCTTTAATATGCATATATGGGGAGAATTGGTACTGTACTTTGAAGATCATCTGGGCATTTCCAGGCTACTGTAGGGCTTTAGGACCTGAGTAATACACTTCCGTTTCTTCTTGGAGACAGGTTGCAGCCTATAGAAAGGAGGTCCTGATGTTTGCTGGGGTACTGGAGAGTGCTGTGAAACCAGGGCTCCAGGACTAAAGCTCTGCCTGCCTGAGCTGGCTGGTACAGGTGGTCCTTTCACATTCTCAGTTCCTGAGATATTATATCATATGATGTGTTTCTCCATCTGTTTGTAATCTTGGGGAGGTTGGTGTGGTTTTAATTAATGAGCAATTGTTTTTGTGGTTGTTGTGCAGTGCCCTGAGCAATTCAGCAGGGGTGGGGGTGCTTATAAATAGAACAATTATTATTACCCAACTTCATTAACATGCTCCCTCCTCTTGTCCTGCCCCCTCTCTGCTGTCTCTATCAGGTGGGTCTGGAAGGGAGAAGAATTGGCAAAACAGTGGCAGTGTGGGCTTTCTGGGATCTCCTAAGGGCTGAGTCTTTCTCTCATCCAGGCCAGAAATAAGATCTCTATCCTCCTACCATTTCCACAAAACTTACAGAAGACAGTTTCTCTATGAGAGTTTTAGCCATCTGCCAAATTTGGCTGAAACCATCTACAGGTTAAAAACTACATGGAATAAGATGCTGTGTGTATATACCTGTGCACAGTGACTATATAAATTGTGGGGTTTGCGGGGAATAAGGCTCAGGAATGGACGGGGTGCCTAAACCCAGAGTTTAGTACCCCAGTTTCAAAAATCCCTTCTAGAGGGGCTCTTGGATGTTCCCCAGGTGCTGAATGGTTGTGTGCCTGTCAGGTGTTGCAGCTCCTCTGTTCCCCATGACCTTCTTCAACTCAATATTCCCAGGCCTATTTTTTTTACTGCCTTCCCTCTTATAGCTGCTCAAGTGAAAAGGGTCCCTGGAGTCTCGTGTTCTCCATTCTCCAGAAGATTTTGTAATTGCTACTGCTGCAGGACCTTCTTTTTACCCAATAATCAGAGCAATGCAGTAGAAACTGTTGTGCTCAGCCTTGCACCTGATGTGAAGATGGAGCCTGTGCCCATCCCCACTGCTTTGCATTGTATTTTGGATTTAAACCATCAGGTGGATATTACACTGAGGGAGACCTTATCCTGCTGGCAGACAGCTTTCAGGGGTCTCCTTGTGCCTCTCCAATGAAAAGGTTGTTCATGTTGTAGCTGTAACCTCACAGATTAAAATAAATCAGAGTCCCTGAGTGACTCCTTGGCAGCCTATTTTTGCTGAGACAGTGACAGCTCCACCTGTGGTGAGGACACCTTGCTTAGAAACATAGAATCACAGGATAATTTGGGTTGGAAAAGACCTGGAAAAATCATGCAGTGGGACATGGCAGTCCAGTGATGGAGTGACTCTGGGAGTGACATGGAGCAGTATGCTGCCAGTGGCATCGCTCTCCTTGTCACTGCACGGCCACGGCCTTCCTTGGCCCTAGGACATGCAAGATGCAGCTGACTGGCAGTTCTCGAGGGTCTAGGTAGCTACTGGCCCTCAGTCTGCATCTTTGGGGATGGATGTGGCCAGGCTGGATTTGTTCCAAGGGCTGGAGGGAGCAGGAGCAGAGCCCAGCTGGCTTTTCTCAATCCATGCTGATTTGCCAGTGTCTTCGTCTCCAAGCAAGGCCAGAATAATTCACAGAAAACCAGAGTCTTTGGGAAAAGCAAGGCCTCTGATCACACCACAGACAGACCCAGATATGCTCCACCACCACAGTACAGTATGAAGTAGGATTGCCCCATCTACATGCATGTCTCCTCACTGGGGAAGGGTGCCAGCTACCACCACATCCTGGTTTTGGCAGTGGAAAGGCAAGTCTGTCTGTATATTGCACAAGTCCAGCCACTCAGGTTCCCCTCAAGGGTGTAAGCAGTTGTCCTGGGAACTGTATTGGTCCCACAGCATTATCTGGAGCCGGAGGAGCTCTGCATAAACCTGAGATGTTGGAAAGCTGGGACAGCAACTTTTGGAATGTCTTTTGTGGGGGAAAGCTCAGACATTCAGAAAACAGCACCCTTGCTCTTTTTCTCCCTTGCAGATCTCCCATCCCAATACCTGCGTGGCGGGACTGACACCATTTCCCAGCCCCTCTTTTACTAGGAGAGGGACCAGGAGGGGATCCCTGAGTCGAGCTCTCCGTCAGCACAGCCTGCTGTGGGTGACATCAGTTCTCCTGCAGCTCGGAGCAGGCAGGAACGAGAGGCTGTTGCCCTGCGAGCCGCAGTGCAGGCATTGCTCACTCTGCTGGGGAGCCAAGGAGCTGCTTCTCAGCAGTGACCAGTGGAGGTGGGTGGATGCAGAAGGGGAACATGGCTGGAGGGCTGGGCTGCCAAACCTCTCCTCTGAAGCACGTGCTGATCCAGGGAGCACTATAGATTATTTCTGTGTGTGCGCTCGCCTTGCCAAATATAACTAGAGTAGCGGGAGGTTGCTCTGTTTCTAATTGGGTGATGAAAGGCTGTTTAGGAGGCCAAGACCGAATGGTCAGAAGCCGGGGAGGCAGGAACTGTAATGGCACTGATTCCTCATGCAGCAAGGACGGAGGCAGCAAGTACTATCTCTCCCTTCTGTGTCAATCTCGGTCTTCCTCGCTGCAGAGGGGACATGGATGACCCTTGGGGAGCTTGGGGCTGAGCTTTGTGAGGATGAGGTTGTCTCCTGGCAAGGCCTTTGCATTAAATTGGGGTGGACAGTTCATTTTGAGCATCAAAATATGTTGACTGTACCTTGTATTATAGTCACTTTGGGCTTTCTAGAAAAAAAAAAAAAAGAAAAAAATGAAGCTGATTGGAATGACAGCTTTAATGAAGCAAATATTCCCTGTCCCAGGGAAGTTTTCAGTATACACAAACTTTCAGTTGTAACAGGAAAGTGCTCAGTTTCTGCATAGATGCACTGGTGACTGCGCCCTCGACATGTCCTGCCTGGGAGAAGAAGGCATCATGGACCCTGTAGACAGCAAAAGCAACCTCTTCCTGGCAGATAAGAAGGAACAATCACCATGAAGCACATGGTGAGCACAGGGCTGACCTCAGATGCTCTCTGCTGACTTGGTGGCTTCAAAGCCATTCCCACCTACCAGCCTCAGGTGGACTTTGCAATACTGCTGTGGGTATCCCATCTCTGTAGGGTGAGAATAAGGGACTCCTGAAGGCAAGAGCTCAGGTCCTTCCCACCTAACAACACATTGCTCCTCAAAGGGAGAACATAACAGCCTTAGTCTCACTGCAGTGGGGGTCTCAAGTGTGGTGCAATAGCTCTCCATTCAGCAAAGCTTCAGCTGTCATCTGCAGATCTGGCAATTACACGTTTGGCCCATGTGCTGTGTTTGCATAGGAGGGGAGAAGGCATCTGTGTACATACAAGATACAGGGGAGTGAAGTGATGGAATAATTCACTTAGTATTGGGACATTTATGAGTCACCTTCCTCTTCCCCTCCCCTCCAAGACAGATGTCATAAGGGAGACTAACCCCACAGTAATCTCCATATAACATATGTGATATATTTACTTATTTCTTTCTTCTGTCTTCCCTGCTCTGCAATGTAAATAGTCACTTGTTCCTATTCCAGATGCTGGTACATGGTCTCACCAGTAGGAAATATATTATCATCCAATAAAACCAAATTCTTGGTGGCAATGATGATGATTTATTGATTTTGGCTGTGTTGCTTTCACAGATGGAAATCGAAGCTGGCAGTTAGCTCATGTCTTACAACCCAGCCTAGGCCATTCGCTTCAGCTTGCTGTATGCTGCACTTTGAAGACAGTATCTGCTCCTCAAAAGAAAGTTTCCAGGGTTGGGGCTGGATTCATTTAAGACTGCAACCGATGTCGATTAAATGTGAATGCATCATGGGGACCTCTACTTCGTAATGGTGAGCTACCTCTGGGATAGAGACAGCCAAGGCACATCTCCAGCCCTGGAGTGAAGTGACCATCCTAGTAAACATACGTACCAGGAAGCTTGTGATCCAACCCAAACAAAAACTGCAGAGCAGCTTGCAAAGTCCTGACCCATGGAAACTTCATGGGTCCAAGGGTCTCTGCAGCTGGAGAGGATGTCCTTGCTCACAGCTGCAGTGGCTGCTCCCTTCCCAGAGGCAGCCTTTCCCTTTCCCTGCCCACCCTGACCCCATACAAAGCCACGGGGCTCTGGGAAGTGGCCTCAGAGACCCGATGTGCCTCCTTCCCAGGGGCTGGTGCCGGGCTGCTCGGCTTGCTGGCCGATGTTCAGCAGGCAGAGCCGCTGCTGGAGCAGAGGGTTTCCAGCCGAGCCCACGCACTTGCGCTGTGGGAAGTAGCTCAGACCTCTGTGGTTGGTTCATGTTTCAGAAGCCACTTGTGTGTGGAAGCCTCTTGGCTGGGCAGCACTGGCTTTACAGAAAGACCTTTTTGGGGGGTTATTTTTTACTTTTTTTGCCTCTCCAGTTCTATAACTGGGCCAAGAGGAACCCTGGGAGCCACCAGCAGACCCAACAGCAGCTGCTTTGGGGGTCTGCCTTGAGTCCTCATAAAAAGTCCCTATCTTACAAAACAAGATCTATCTGCAGTCCCCTAAGCCCCAATCTTTAACTGTTTCTCAGGTTCACAGCTTCTTTGGAAATACACTGACAGGGCTGAACAGAACCAGGGCAGGGCAGGCACTGTTGTTTCACCATCTTCACCTTGATAACATTAAGGGCATCCACCTTTTCTAGCTGATATCCCACTTTAGGTTGCATCACCCCCCCCCAGTGAAAGGAGTTGGTGGAGAGGGTTTCACCCAGTGCAGCTGATGAGCAGTAGCATGTTTTCCTGGCAGTAACCTGCTGGCACGATCATGTCTGGGGTTAGACTGGATTACAACTGCCCTTAAAACTTCTGCTTCATCCTACGACTGCTCCTGGTCAGAATCTTTCATCTGTTTTGGGAAAGTTTGGTTAACTTTCATGTGGTTTCCAAAAAAGAAAATCATCCACCAGAATTTCCTGTTATGCCATCAGTCTCCATCCCGGCCAAAAGGAGCAGTTTACTGTTGTTTACATAGCTGCAGAAATGTACTAGGATCTTCCCAGCCCAAGGTGCCTGCTTATTCTTAAAGCCTGGCCTCCTGAGTGCCATTTGCAGCTGTGTTTTGCTCTGCAGGCTCTTGTTTCTGGGGAGGGAATTTCTCCAAGGCAGGATACCATGTCTTTGTGTGCCTCATGCCAAGGGGCCCTGATTCTGATGGGGGATGTAGGATGCTCCAGCGATTGCAGACATGAAGTAGAGCTGCTCAGAAAGCTCCTGCTGCTAGCATGAACACTATTAAAATCGTGACATCTTCTGGGTGGGCATGGAGGAAGGAGAATGGCAGATGGGATGGGTGAAAGGAGAGTGCAGTGCAGGAGGAAAGTGGTTCATGCAGCTTTCCAAGACAGCTTGCTTCAGGGAATTATGCCAAGTCTTTGCCAGGCAGGAGCCAGGCTTGGGATTCCATCTAAAATGCCTCTGAGATCAGTATGAAGGCAAGCAAACAGCCTATATCACACAGGGAGTCATCAGAGAACATGGGGTCTTACATATTTTTGTGTTAATCGCCCTCTTTTCTGGGTAGTGGGTTTTGGCATATGGAAAAGTCGGTATTGGCACAGAAAAAGAAACTTCTCCTTTGAAGCAGACCCACCATGGGATTTAGAGAACACAGGGAAAGCTACTGTACCCATCTATTCTCTGCTCCTCTGCCATGGGAGATTTCCAGAGTCTCGATGAAAAACATCCCCTCAGCAAACACTAGTTTAAGAGTGAGTATTAAATGAACCTTCTGTCCTTGGAGGTGCAACTGCTGCCTGGGGAGGCAGTTCTTGCAAAGCAAGCCTGGCTTTTGGTCATCACCCAAAAGGGCACTGTGAAAAAGGGCACTGTGTGGAGAAAACCTCACCATAAATAGTCAGGAGGTCAGAAGAGGAGAGGAATCATTTTCATTTGTACCTTCTAAGTGCTGGAAGCAACATTTAAGTCCCAAGTGCCAAATAATCCAGATACCCCCAGCTGCCTAACGACATACAACGATGCATTTGTTTCTTGACTGAGACCTAAGGGATTTGCTGCAATGGGATTGTGCTGCTTTTTGTTGGCAGAACAACACATACATAATGGAAAGCAGCAAAAGCCTAAATCTAGGGGTGCCATCTGCAGTGACTTCACGGTCTCTGGTCCTTGAATAGCTCTAGAAAACCTGCCATGAGATTAATCCCATTTGCCTTTGCTCCGTTTGCTCCTTTCACCTGCAGAGTTTTCATTTCCCAGTAGAAAGAGCAAAATCACTGAGCTTCCTTCCCCCAGGGCACTGATCACAACCAATAAAGTGCCACTGAGGTTTATGAAAGGAAAAGCCAAGTTGTGTTGGTCACACATCGTATTTGAAGTTTATAAAGGGTTAATAAAAAATTAACAGGCAGTTTTGTGAATGGTTACTCGCTTTAGTGCCTAACGTGGTCCTTCAGAGCCATTATTTGCTCATTAGGGTCATTCTGTAGCACAGATTATTAAGAACTGTACTCTGCTTATGATTTGAAGTAATTTGACTTCACTTTTCTGATGAGAAAGATATTTTTTGTAATATAGAAACAAAATGTCTGAAATGGCTTTTTCTTTCAGGAAAAAAGTAAACTTTTAAACATATATATTGTTTTTACGAGGGGGGAAAAAAAAGGTCAAATTTACTTGTTTTCTCTCCTTTTCCTTTTCCAATATGGAAAACTACAAACTAAGTAAAACATATGACCCTTTTCATAATACACTCGTGCTTTTTGGTCACATTGACTTTAAAAAACAATTCATAAGCACACCCTTAACAAATAACCTGTGCTCATATGTTTACATAGCTATCCATCTACAGCATTCTTGAAATCATAGAGCTAAATCTCTGAGACTTCACTTACGTTTTCCATGAATGGAAATTTGTTTAAGCAAAGAATGAACAAAGCAGTCACTTTGGACCTAAGTAAGCCTGTGAAAATTTTGCCCAGGTAAGAAGTGATAAGTTTTTCAAAATATGACCCTTTGGAAAATCTCTCTGTGCAAAGTAAAATAACAGTCACTAGCTCAGAAAACTTTTGGTTTGGGTTGGTTTGGGCTTTTTTTTTTTTTTCAGAAATATTAATAAAATATAAAAACAATACTAAAAACACTCTGCTGTATATCTTTCAGTGGATTTTGGAATATGTTTCTCTCACAGAGCAAGGCAGGAAAAATGGAAACTGCAGTACAGTCTTCTTGGGGTTGCTGCCTTAATCGAAACCAGCATCGCATAATGCTTTCCAATAAAAAGAATGTTCTACCCGACTGGGGCTTCAGTCCTACAATAATCAGTCAGAACACAATTATCCATATTCCTGGAATTAGATCAGTAGGGCTAGAGGGGAAAAAAAAAAAAAAAAAAAAAAAAAAAAAAAAAAAGCAAGCCCAACCTTATTTTTATTAATTTTTTGCTTTTCTGTTTCCCTCAGTGAAATGCTATTTTCAAAGTCTGTTTAAGTTGAAATATACTTGCTTGAACATCAAACACTGGAAAAGACCCCTATTGATGAAAACTATGATGTTTTCTGCCCTCTTCCTCCAATTTTAACTTGGCAAAATAAAATATATATCTATAAAAATGGGGGGTTGACTGTAACCATGGAAAATATCTCTTATTTTCTGACTTCATGCGCTGGGGAAGTTACGCAATGGGCAGCTTTTCTGCCCAACAGTGGGTGCCCTGGGAAGGTAAGTCCAACAGCTTTAGAGGAATTCTTACACGTTTCTGTGTTGATAAAGAAATAGACCCTCATATTCTGCACGGGGATGTAGGACATTCAGTAGGACCTCAGTTGAGGAGGCCTTGGGTTTCCATCTCAGTTGCTAGGCAGGATTTTAAGCAGCAGCCTACATAAGTTCTGAACCGGGTCCATCCAGTCCATGTTCAGTCAGAAAAAAAGACACAACAGGAGAAGTGCAAGTAGTACTTCTCTCCAGAATCCCACTATCTCTGGCTTAGAACATTTCCTTAGCCTGATGTGACCCCTCTGTCCCACTGGATTGTTCCTCCAGGTACTTGTCCAATCTCCCAGGGACCCAGGTAAACTTATCTTCCCAGGTAAAATTCCACTTGGCAAAGGCTCGCAGTGGTCTGTTACCCACCATGGGGGAAATGCCTCCTTTTGTTTATTTTCATCTTGGCTTCTGGTGTCTTTGCACAATGCTTCTCCTCTCCCACATCCTGTGCAGATATGGCTAAGTACTGCTTGGTGAGGAAGGTTTCCCACATATGAATCATCTACAACACTCCCCAGAGGATTTCTTGATGCCCTTCATTCATGTTAAGTAACCAATAAATTTCAACAGCATTCAGCTTGTGAGGGCTGATAAGATCACAGTGAGAAAAGGGACAGTGCCAAAAATATTGAGCTTTTTAAAGGATGTGCCATATAATGCTTTTAACATTTGTAGTCCTTAAGGCCAAAGGGATCATTAGATCATCTACTGTGACCTGTATAATGCAGGCTGGACAATTTTGCCTGCTTACCCCTGCACTGAACCCAGTAATAACTGGTCTTTGAGTGAACGGGTAACACTGAAGGTATTAAAAGCACCAGCACATGAAACTGCAGCTCTAGTAGTGAGTAAAGATCATGAATCTGTCAACAGGGGGCCACTGTCCTGGGATCGGAGAAGGAAAAACTGGTGCCTAAATTCACACAAGTGAGGTAAGGAGGGCAGGATGCTTGTGGCTACTGCATGTCCATAAGCTGACCTCATTTTTATGGAGGGTCTGAGAGCAGAGTTTGATGCAAGGGGAAAGCGGGAGCATGGGAGATGAAGAAAATCCCATCTGGTTTTGTTAAGGATGGATTGTGTTACTTTAACACAATATATAATCATAGATATTCAATAAGATAACTGACTTCTTGGACAAGGGAAACTAATGGTCCAAATCTGACCCTAAGCAATTTGATATTGAGTCTGAATAAAAAAGGAGTGGAGATCTGGCTACAGGTTTACACTAACAACCCTTTGGACATTCAGTGGAATAAGAGGTCAAAGAAAAATTTCTTTTGTCTCTCTAGGACTGGCTACAGGACATGACACTTGAAGATCACATGGCACTAGTAAAAAATGCAGGTAGCACAACATTGGGTGATATTGGCAATTCTGAGCTTTACCAAAGAGGTAGCCAAAGCAATTTTGTGGAGTGGCATACATCTGGTCACACAAATGGAAGTTCAAGTGCAAGCTAGAGCTGTTCTCTGAATTGACCACCAGTGCTTTGGATATGTAGAAGATGGGAGAGATGGATATACTCCTTCATTGTGGACAGAGTATGGACCACCAGCAAGCAAATAGTTAATATGTTGGTCACGATCAGGTTCAGGCTGGAAATCAGATGAAATTTAACACTTAGAGCTATGAGACTCTGGACCCCTGACCAAACTCAGGGCATGAAGAGTCCAGAGCTGCTTGTATCTCACCAGTAGGCACAATCCTGTAATTCAAAAAGAAAGCTTGTGACATGATGTGTTGAGTGTCTGACTGTCTGGAATTTCCAAGATGGGTTAGAAGAAGAGCTGATGCCCATGTTTGTCATACAGCATTTACAGCACATTAAATTAATCACAGGTTTTGGAACTTCCTGCCTCTTGCAGGGGCTGAACACGATTTCCTCACCACTGCTCATCTCCCGCTCCTTGTGCAATCTCACTCCTGGATTTTTTTTTCTGCCTTTCTTTAGAGCTCTGGTGACTGATCGCTGCCAGAGCTCATGAGTACACCACCAAGATCCTTGGTGGGCCTTGCCCACTGCCTCTGTCATAAAAGCATCAGTAGATTTGTGCTCAAGCACAAATTTTCTCTCGACTTAAACAGGTTACTGTTGGAACTCTTGTTAGAATATACGTCCTGATCTACTTATAAGTATCATTTTCACCTGGTATGCTTCATTCTATGGCACAGTCGAAGCCTCTAGAATCATACTTGGTCTCTCCTGATGTCTTCCTGTGCCACACTGCATTTTTGGAAGCTTTTTTAACTTCTGTCTGGCAAACTGAGGTTTTTGCATTTCCCCTGGCCAGGAAGGACACATCATGTGTGGCATCACACAATCAACTCAGCTGATAAAAAAAATTGCTTATGTTTCCACACATCAGCTATGGCTTTTGCTCTTAAATCGAGTAATTCTTGCCATATTTGCTGTGTCAACACATCAGCTCTATTACATACCAGGGTTTGTTCACCTGTTTTCACTGTAGCAACTGTGAGTAAAACAAAGCTGTAATAATGTTCATCTATGGAATGCTGTTTTTGGTGAAGTGGCACCAATGAGAACATATGGAGAATGAAACTCATAACACACTTTTCCTCCATCACAGGAGTTAGCTTTGATTATTTCTCTCTGATGGTTTCTCATCAGAGACAAAGCTTCTTCCTCAGGAAAGCACAATACAGGAATAAAAGCTTTTCTTATCTTTCTCTCCATGGCCACCTCTTTCTTCTCATGTTAGAGCCTTTTCTGCTGGGGCTGAGGTCTCTAGCTGACACCCTGTTACATATGGTGCTGCATATGACAAGAGATGGACCCGGCAGAAACCCACAGCTTGGGAGATAATGTAGGACTGTGGAGGATGGACTTGCAAAAAGCTACCTCGTGGATCAGTGCCAGGGCAAAGAACAAGAGGTGGATTTGATGTTGACTGGTTCCGTGACTGATGCAGGAGGCTGTCTCTTCTGCTGCTTGTTGTGGAAGCAAGAGCCTTTCTGTGCTTGCTACTGCACAAGCACACACTCAGTTTCTCAACACCAGCACCAGCTATTTGTCATCTTCTGTGTAAATTATTGATTGCCAGTAAGCAGGACAGATATCATGCACAAGTGCCTGTGGTGGAAATATGAGCTAACGTATGCACAGGTAGCTGTATTGCCACCACAGGCTTCAATGGCTGCTTACATAGACTTCTGCCTTTCAGAAATAGCCAGTGTGAGTGCACGTGCAGGTGGTTGTCTGAGCACTTAGATGGTGCAGTGTGGCCATCACTAGCGAGTGTGGTCACCCTCTAGAGACGTGTCAGCCAGAGCCAACACTTGCACTTACCAATGAGAAACATTCTGTCACGTCCTGCTACATGTTCAGTCTAAAATATGACAGGAATAGGGTAGGTTTCACCAGCCCTACAAACAAGGCTCAGCCTTGTTAATGCTTCATGTCACTTTACATAGAAGGGACAAGGAGGGAAACATCATTTTACATTATGAAATGTCTGAACAGGCACCATTTGTCTGCAGAAGAGTATGGCCAGGCCTATTTCATTGCTGGGCACAGGGGACAGCAGCCTTCTCCCACCATCTGTGTATAATAAATGAAGAATCTGGGTCATAAAAATTTCTACCCTGTTTAAGATGCACGGTATTGCTTTTCTCAAGCTAACTGCCCCTGGCAGTTCCAGTTAATACTTCCGTTTGAAATAAAAACCTTAAAAGCCTTTTAAGTTGACATTTAAAGTAATTTGGGAAACAATGTGAAAACATAATCTCTCTTCCAGAGTCTTTTTTTGCAAGGTATGGAGTTTAGCAGCTCTTCAAACCCTTTGCCCATGGCAGACAGCTTCTGTGAAGCCTAGTTGTGCAATATCATCTTTGCTTCCCATTCTGGCCTTGTGCTGCTGTGATAATTGTAGATATATCTTTTCTTCAAGGGTTTGTAGCAGCTGATGGGAAAGCCCTGTTAAAATAATACTAGAGCAGGTAAAGATGCTTAGGGAAACCTTGGCATTCTCCACAATGTTGGGCAGGTGGCAAATCTCAGCCTTCTCTGAATAGGCTGGAGCCATCCATCAGTGGCAAGTGGTGAAGGGAGTTACCTGGCATGGGCCGACCATCTGCATGGGACCTGACCTTCACATCCTACCCACCTGCAGGACAAGGGGCTGAATCTCCTCATTTCCCCAAGGGAGCAATGAGTCACCCCTTCCAGAGCAAACTTCTCTGCACCTGCAACGACCCTTGGTAAAGGAAGTGGAAAGATAGCTTTGTGCAAAATACCCCAAATGTTTCCACTTTGCAAGGGCTGGATGGGCTGATTTTCCTGGCAATTATATTTAGCCATTTTTCCACAAACAGTTTTCCTTTCAAAAATACACAGAGGTTTTTGGGGGCTTTTTTAATTATCACATGCTTGGAATCCTGTCTTTAGCAAGTGCATGGCTGAACAGCTGTCTGTGAAATGAGGAATTACAAACCTCATTTCAGCTCATGATTCTGTTTACATAGTTTGTGGAAAAATGGTGGAACTTCAGTGACATCAGAATTTTTTTTCCCTGGGAGTTTTGTTTTAGAAAGGAGACTTCTCTGGTGAAGGTATATATTGAAGTTCACCATACCAAATACAGGTGGCTTTGATCTTCACTAATGTTCTGAGTTTTACTATAAAACAAATTAATAGAATTTCTCAAGAGAAAGCTTTCTCACAAAAAAAAAAAAAAAAACACAAACAAACCAAAAGTGGAATTGTTTTGAAATTGCCTCCAAATTTTCCTTTGCAGTTGATTTGTAGATATATGACTGTTACTCCGAGAGACTCTGACTTAGACCAGTGTCAAGGAGGTCAAAGGTTTCCCAAAGACACTAGCCAGACATATCATAGAAAGAAAATAAGACTTATATTGACTGAAGGCACCAAGGGCAGACCTCATCTGATGGTATATGGAAATCCACATCTGAGCTACCCACGTTAAAACCCTCTATAGGCAACAGAGATCATGTCACTGATTATAAAATTAGAAGGTATCTTCAGTTGATCAAGTGTCTCCAGGGCAGATAGACAGGTAGCTGTGAGTGCTCTAGAGGCACTTCTTAATTTCTTCCACCAGTCAGTGAGTGTCAGGCATCAGGTAGATATTCAGCACTGGCTAGGAGCAATTACTTCTATTCTTACAGGCTTTCCTGGGTTTGAAAAATGAGAATCATTCTCATTTAGAATTTAAAGCTAAAATTTGTTATTGCTTTTAGGATAAAATACTGGAAGAGGGTGTATTGCGGCATTTTGTTAGACTGTGTTGAGGAGTTGATTTGTTTTGAGTTTTACATTATATAAACTTCTAAGTATAACTGATTATGTAGAACTATAATCTACTCTAATGAACAGGATTGTATCATGGAAGAAAAATCAAAATGTCACAAACTGGAACCACGCTATTGAAATGCAATGTTTTGCCTTCTTCCTGACCAAAAACTGTCATTGACATTTGAAGAAGTTCCTGCTTGATTTCAGAAAGAATAGCATTTTCCATGGAAAACCTCTTGGTCAGAAAATAGTTTGACTGGCTCTGCTAGGGATAGAAATGGAAGGTGACTGTGGGAGAAATAAATGCTATGGCTTTTCTGCCTGAGTCATTCTGTTCAAACTTACTCTATCCATTTGGGGGTCTACAGGCCAGAAATGGTGCTGGTACTGGAACACACGTACAAGCACACACAGACAAGCATATCCTTTCTTGCTTTAGACAACAGCTATGAGATCCCAGTGGCATGCTCCACTTTTCATTTGCTAAGAGATCAGCCTTCATGGTAACCCACAGATCTTTATGAAACAATCTCACCTATATGGACTATCATAGGAAAAGGAGTCCTGGTGGTCTCCTGTTCTGCTTGGCTTAGGGGAAGCTGATCATGCACACTAGTGTGTACTTGCCTATTTCAGGCACTATAGTGGAGAGAGATTTAAGGTCAACAAAATTGATATTACTGTTATTACCATACTCAGTGAAAAACAAATGAGTCTCTGTTTCTCAAAGCCTGGATTTTTTCATAAAAGTTTTCCACTCTGCAGTTTTCACATGAAAAGTGTAAGGTTGTTGATGCAGTCATACCCAATAGTTCCAAGTGAACAGTCTCATTACCCCCAGAGACAAGTTACTACCAATCTGGTGCTGATGGTAACCTGTGAGCAGCAGAAATTGCCACCAAGGGCCTCTTCAGACTGTGACATAGGACAAGGTCTCATCCCAGCTCCCAACAATGTATGTCCCTGCAGAAGTTGCTGAAGGCTATGGTTAAACTGAGTCCCTACAGGTTCAGAACCTGTGATCAAGGGGAAAAAAATGTGAGTTTTAAATTCTGGTCCCTTTGATGTACACAACATTTCTGGAGTTTTCCTTCATGACACAGATAGATGTGGTCATTGCCACAGACAGGCCCAACCGTGTCCACAGACCATTTTCACCACCCTGACACTTCATTTCAGTGCTCAGCTCTACTGAGTCCCAGCCCTACGTTTACCTTTACCTTTAGTTGTTAATTTGGAGTAGCACTCTCCTGGAGATGGCATTCTTCCCTCATTTGGAGCCTACAGAATTTATACAAGAGGTAAAATTGTTCATTTTTGAGGCGAAGGGGCTACATGTTTTAAAGACTCTACAGTCAAAGCCTTTCTGCAATAAGGACCCTGGGTCAGGTTCTTACCCACACTGGCTCCATTCACATGTGTTTTCAGCTCCTTAACACATGCTCTAGAAGCACTATAAATACGTTTTCCACCTAGGCCCTTCCTACTCCGTACTGAAAATGATGGTCTTAGTAAAATTTTACTCCTCACTTTAAGGTTTATGAGCCTGCAATGAGTAATTTACTCCTGGTAAGGGACACCGCGGTGGTTTCGTGCTCTATGTAATGCTCAGCCAACACCAGCCCTAAAGATAGATCATCAGTGTTTAAATAGTGAAAAGAATGTTGATGACATTTTCTTTTCTTTACTCCACTAAAGACAAGAGAGGTTCATGTAAAACATAAGCTCTGGCCCCTTTCCAACGTTAATGCAATTTACTGCAAAAGTGCTCACTTTTTTTTAATTAAGCTGGAATGCTGCTACTCTTTGTAGGAATGCAAAACGAACGGGTTACTGACAGAGGGAAGGGCTAATGACTGCAATCTGCTCTTAAATGAGCAGAGCAAGACTTTGCCACCTCCACTGGGCTTTGCTCAGGAGTAAAATTTGCTCAACGGAGCAGACAGAGAGCAGCGCTGGGTCCCAGCAAGCACAGAGCCTGTTCAAATATCTAAGGATTAATTCCACAAGCCTCTTCCCTCTTCGATGAAGTCACTGTGATCAAGTGGCTGGGATGTGAATTTCATAGGCTGATCTAGTTTCTGAATAAATAAAAGTCTGGAATTGGTTTTTTTTCTTTCTTTCTTTCAACTTCAAATGGCTCAAAATGAAGAATCTACACTCCCTCCACATGTGCCCGTAGCAAGCTGTTTATGAAAGTGAAGCATAAAATATTTGATCATGGTTTTGATCCAGAACATGCAAACATTTGTCCTCTTGTGCTGGCTTCACCTGGTGGCTTTCATTTTCTTCGACATAAAGACAGGGTGAAGCAAAGTAATAGAAAAATAGAAAACATCTTTGTCGAAAATGAGATCGCAGCTGTGTAACTGGAGCACACAACCATAAATCAGAATGTCAAATCCAAAGCACATGACTTTTTTTTGCGAGTTCTCCATGTGTGCTATAATGTGATTACAGCCTGGTTACTATTATGATTTAAAACAAAGTCTTTCATGCTAGAAACAAAATGCGGAATGTGAGCAGCCTGGGGGAGAGAGTCGGGAGACTTAGCCCTGACTGTCAGAGGTGGGCTAGAGGGTTTCAAGTGCTTCTCCGTCAGGTGTGAGGGGATGAGGGAAGGACTCAACCCTAGCTTTGGCTGCAGTCTTAACATCAGGGACAAAGTAGCTGGTGGTGTTCGGCTCTGTCTAACAATCCTCAATTAGGGATGGGGTAGGTTTCTGTATCCCCATGTCGTAGAAAATCCTGAAGCCAAATACACAGATTACAGAAGTCATTCTTTTCTGTCTATCACATAAACAAATGGGCCAGCTGTTATTGCTAAGATTCCAGTTTGAAAACTTGGACTTTCTTGTATAAACTTCAATGTAATGGTATTTAAAGTGTCATAGACAATAAGCATCTAATCCTAGTCAATAAATTGCAGACTAGTTGCATGAGCTTTGAGAGCTGTTAAAGACAGCTGTGCTTTTTTTGTAATTCAAGTCATTTCCAAATTGGGCAGCCCTCCTGGTGTATTTTCAGACAAACACAGTGTGCTCAGAAAATGTGTTGTTTGGAGCAGCACGAGCACGAACGCAAGGGCGTCACATCACCCAGAGACAGAGTGGAGATCACATTCTCCATTTCTAAGAAGCTCAGGTTGACGAGGGGGAATTGCTGAGATGTTTGTGAAATTAGTAAATGGCCCTACAGATCTCCCAAGAGAAAAACATGGCCCCTGTGGAAAAGAAGGGGAATATTCCTGTTAACTTCAGTTGAGACAGCAATATAAATAAGTCCATAGAGACTCCCATTCCTTTCAGAGAGAGGGGAACAAGGGCAAACATTTTTTTAACTATCACTCAGCTGTTTCAGAGAAACAGCAGCCTGTAAGGTCTGAAGAGGGGTGGACAAAGCAATATTTTCCCCTATCCATCCTGTTGCCATGCTCCTGAGGAAGGCTTGTTGGAGCCACATGAGTACCACCAACATGAGCTGTCTGGGACACACCTCAATGCATGTGATTTCTCCTGCTGGGATCAAATACGAGGGGTTGGTACAGGGCTCCCTGGGTAGCTAACTTTGGGATCGTGATCATGGTTTTGCAGAAAGAGCAGCAACCACCAGCCTCTCTAATTCCTCTTGTTGACCTCAGTAGGAGATCAATGCTTCTGAAGACCAGACAGGTGCTTGCAATAAGCTTTCAGAGGCTCCCCACCAGGCTCAGGGTGAAAATCTTGGCTCAGATGTATATTTCTAAGATATTTCAAACATTACATTTGAAACCAGTTAGCACAGGGTCACTGCCTGGTATTGCAAGGTGCCCTGCGGGATTTGGTCTAGTCAAAAGCTGTCTGCACACTTGCTGCTGGGCTGTCACTCTCCCTCTGTTGGCAGCTGTGGTGACAAATATCCAGTTGAGCTGTTTCAAGGGTATTTTTCCACATCTGTGAGCACCAGGCAGATTAATCTACTTCTTTCCCTCCCACCCTGTCCTGCCGCCATAAGCCATTTTATGACCATCAGACGGTTTACACCTGAGAAGCAGCCTTGCCTCCTGCAAGCGCTGCTCTGCAGTGCTCAACATCTGCCCCTAAGCACGTATCAAATATCCCTCTGCTTGTCAGCAGCATGAGTAAAACAGACAAGCTGGAGGAGAAAATATAAATCAAAAGGCTCCACTGCAGCGCAGGACTTTGCAGGACCTTTTCACTGGGCTGACTCCCCGGCACGCTTGCCTGAGGGTGCACAAGTCCTGCTGAGCACCTGTTGCAAGGGCATCTCACCAGCAGACTGGGTTTAAATATGAGCAAGCAAGGTGCTTTTGTCAAATCCAAGTCTCCTTGCATGCTTTGGCCCAACACTGTGTGGTGAAGGATCCCAGGATGTCCCCAAGCCTGGCTCCTGGAGCCTTGAGCTCAATTTCCAGCTTGGCCACAGGCTTCCTGTGTGGTCTTGGGCAAATCATACACTGCAAAGCCCGTTCTCAGTTTGCTGATATTTTGAGAGAGCCGTGGTTTGGCAGGTTAATGAGCTGCATACGTCTGCGGGGAGGTTTTATTATTAGTGCTGGTTGAAGCACAAGCGCCGTCTCCATCTGCACGAGTCCCAGTTTTGCAAGTGCCCCGGCGCAGGGTTGGGAGGAGGAAAGCACTCGTTAGAGCATGTGTATGACCAAGGTTTCATCCCTGCCTTGTGTGCAAATGGCAGCATCTTTGGGAAAGCAACCCTTGCCGATCTGAGCAGCCGTGAAACCAGTCCATCATCACGTATATTCTCAGGAATGCACGCTTGTGCTCTCTATAGACAACCCTGATTCATCACCTCCAAAGCAATTAATAAAACTCAGCTGGCCCTTCCCCAATATATTGAAAATGATTTGCAATTTGAGAGCGAGAGTCAGTGTTGTTTTTCACATGGAATCGGTTTAATTAATCACATTGTTTGAACAGCTGGGTCCGCCATGCATTTCCACTCGAGTTCAGCATTCCTAGAAAACTTGTCAAGTATGAATCAAAATAATACCATCTCCCTGCTTCCAATGATTAATCGCATATCTCTCCTTCTCATTCACACCTCAACATCAGCTAAATCAAAAGCAGCTTCCTTCCCCACCATTGAGCTTGCGGCTACTCGCCAGTCTAGGATAAATTATCTAGAGAACGCTTTGAAAAGCTGTTGGTTTACCCTCAAACTTTTGTTATCAACGTCTGTTGCAATTTCACATGTATTTGTAGTCTCCAGGAGCCAGGGACCGCACAGGAAATGTGCACATTCCAAAATTAAGGATTTGTGGCACAGAATTAAAAAATAAAATTAATTTCTAGCATCTGGAAGTCCAAGTGAGGTATTTGCGGGAGGTCTCCAAAGGGCGTCTGAACAAAGGGCCAGAGTTTTCAAGAATATGGCTCTGATTTCCAACATGAGGTCTGGTATGTCCTGAACATTTCTGTTTGCTTAAAACAAGACTTTGGCTTTGTGGCAGTTTGCCGACGCAGATGGTGGATCCTGGTCAGTAACACCATGTGTGTGCTCTGAGCTTGGGCCATCAGGCTTCATGCATGAGGTGGTGGCTGTTGAAGCAAGGATGAGCACACCAGAGGTGAGTGCGTGTGGGATTTCTCCATGAGTGCCTACAGGTATGAGGGGCTTTTGGCAAGTGAAAATGCAAAGTAAGGATGTTTGGAGATCTTCAGACAGAAGCTGGCTCTTCAAGGGCAAAGAAGAATGCTTTAGGCCATTTGAACCGTCTGCCCCAAGGGAGCCACAGTATAGCAAAGCTCTTACCAAAATCCCCATTACATAAACCTGCTCCCAGCCCTGGGAGCCTGGCTTGTTTTCCTCCTACCATGCAAGGAATAGCAGGAATATGCCATCAAGCGTGAGCCCTGAGAAAGCAAAAAGAGGTTAGAAACAGCTGAGCCTTTACTGAGGACCACCCAAGAGGAGGTAAATAAGGGGTTTCTTTCAAGTGAGGTTGGGATCAAAGAAGAAACGAGATTAGAGCCAATAGGGAGCTAAAAGGTAACATCTGGTCCTTTTCAGTGATCACCAATAGAAAGAGGCTCTCTCTGGAGAAGCCAAGTGTCCAGAGGAGCCTGTCCTTCAGCATGACAGGAGATGCACGTGGCAAAGTCAGGCATGAAGATGTTGCTTTAACATCTTCTTCTGAACCCATCATCTCTCCATGCCACATGAGAAAGGCACCATGTCTGGAGCTACGGTTTCGATCACTTTGGGGGCCACCTTAACCCATCTGTGCACCACGAGGAAGTGCTACGTGGAGGCACTTGAGCTGCCTTGAAGCAAGGATGATGCTGTCTAAAGGGAATGATAATGTCCTTGTGCTGCCTGACCCCTGTCACAGCTTTACAGTGCCGGGACAATGCAACATGCCCCATAGCCAGGCAGCACAGCACCTTCCCAGGATGGACACATGAATAGACAAGTCCAAGGCTTCTCTCTCCCGTTCCTCTCACTGTTGGTTACCTTCACATTAGTGACTCCCATTAATTACTCCCTTTCAACTCCCATGAGTGAGTCCTTCCCCATGTCTCCTGTTTCCATGGGAAACACTGTAAAAGACAAAAGGTAGGCAAGGGTGAGGGAAAGTTTTGTGTCCTTCCTGGGCTGGAAGTGAAAGGCTCTGATGGGAGGCAATCAATCCACCCTGTCACCAGCGGTGGCAATTAACCAGAGTAAAGTGCCTCTGGGTGATAAGCAAATCTAGTCGTTGACCTTCTGAGGACTGAGCGATAGCAGGACAAGTCCTTAACTTGACAGCTTAGTGGGCAACACATGACGAGTCCCTGTTGCCAGAGGCCAGCTGGCTTTTCCCAGAGGTTCTCTGTCTGCTTTTTAAGCCTGTGGTCCAGTATTTTGGTGGTGATTTTGCTAATTCTTGAGGAGTGGAAAAGGGCAGGTGTCATTTTCTCATGATCATTGTGTTTTTCCATCCCAGCCACCCGTTGACCCATATGTAAGAGCCTTGACACAACTTCTGGCAGAGCAGATGTCTTGCAGGCTTTTAAATAGTGACACGCAAGTATGTTTGCCAGAGTGCGTATGTCAAATCTCCTGCCAGGGATTTGTCCTTGAGTGTACTGTTGGGTGATACCTCCTGGTCTGCTGCAAATGTATTGAATATAGGATTGCTGAAAAATATAGTCCTCAAAATGAATCACACCTCTGTCCTGTGCTGGTTGTTCAAAGTGGCCAGGCGAACCTGGCTTACTCTGCAAATCCTCAGGAGAGCTCTGTCCTGCTGTTTAGTTGTCTGGGGCTGTACGTGGAAGCAAATGGAGGCAATACTCTGTACCCTACATCCATTGCTGGCAGGAAAAGCAATCTTGGATGTATCTCACAGCAAACTCAAGTAACTTTTTAACAGAGATGACAATGAATTCAGAATAGGAGAATCTGATGAGGATGCGGTGCCTCCATCGCCAGGTTGAGCTGGTTCTGCCAAGGGTCAAGAGGATGGTTGGAGAAGGAGACCTCTGGACTCCTCCCAACCCTAGGATCCCTACGTCTGTGTGCATGAAGGGTGTGACAATGAAATAGCTTTGCTGCTCCCTCAGGCTTCTCACCCACAAATTCCCCCCATCAGATCCCACTTCTTCTATACATTTCTGGCAAGAAATTGCATACTTTGAAAAAAAAAAAACCACCTTAAAAAAAGAAGAAAAACCCTGGGTTTGCTCTCCATAATGATACCAGATATCCTGCCAACAAAAATACAAACTCTGAAATGGATCTAGTTCTTTTCCCACATTTTTCTAAATATAAGGTCTGAATAGCAGCTCCAAGCTCTCACTTGGAAAGAAAGCTGCAGCCCAGGGCTGGAGTTTAACTCAGCAGGGAGATGATTGCCTCCGGTAGTACCTCAAGATTGCAAGCAGGACAGGGGGTTTCCCTGCAAGCTGCTGCTGGCCGAGCTGCTCCATCGAGGCCGAAGCACGTGGGCAGCTGTTTGGGCCAGCCCAGGCCATCAGCAGCATGTTTTGCTGCATCCAAACCACTGGAGGAATTTTGTTGGGATAATAAATGGGGCAAAATCAGCAATGTGTTTAGATCCTTGAGGTGTGAGAGTAGAGCGGGGCACCAATGGGACTTGCAACCAGGTAAGTGGCCACTATTGAGCCCAGATTTCTCCTTGGGGGCCTCATGGCTGGCTGTATTTTGATCACATCCCAAAGGTGCCCACCTGCATCCTTTTGTCTTCAAAAGAGCAACAGGCAATTCCAAGTCACGCAGTGGAGCATAGCAGTCATACTGCCTACATTAGGCATTTTTAGTACATAATAGAGACTCTAGTTTCCATTTCCACTGCTTAAACTGCAACAAAAAGTCTTTAAAAAAGAATCCATCAAAGACAGAAGAAAAATACAACCTTGAGAAGTGATTCTTTTTTTTTCTATTTATGCACACGTGGTTCATCACCCCCAGGTCTTGTTGTGGCACCCAGGATGGAGACCATAGGGATTACAGCCCAGATGTGCACAGGTATGAAGAGGATCCTGGTGAGTTCAGCAGCATTTGGGACTAGTGTAACTCAATGTGCACTGTAGAAGACCAGAGTGTGTGCACTTCTGACTGTTTCAGCTCTCTTTAGATGCTGTTGAATTGCTTGTGCTTTCCTTGGGGCACTCTGAGGCAGGGGTATCCCTCACATGACGTACAGCTGAACTTGGGAGAATCACAGACAAATTCAGGGCCAGGCAGTGAATTCGACTGAAAAGAACAACCTTCTTAGGAGGTTGAATCCTCCATTAAAAACTGAGTATCTACAAGTTTTCAGCAGTACTATCCTCCTGTGGGCAGCAAGGCTGTGTTGTCTTCCACCCACAGTTTCATCAGGTCCTTTCCAGGCTCTTTTCCAGGACCTGGATCACATTAGGTTTACATGACCATCTAACATCTCACCTTCAGGTTATTCCCATGTGGTCGTTTTGCTCCTCCCAGCCCCTTTTCCTTAGCAGGAGCTGGGGAGTTTGGAGATGCTGTGGTTCTGGAAACACAGATCATACAAACCCCAGTTTCTGTCCTTGATGGAGAGAGGTGCACCAAGGAAGACTAATGAGATATACATGAGGAGCTTTCTGGACTTGCCCCCAAGCCAGTGCCACTCTCTCAGGTGCTTCCTCCAGCCATGCTTGTCAAACACAGTGTCTGTTGAAAGAATTAACTTTTTTTTTTCTTAAACAACCTTTTGTAAAAGGTCACAATTTTGGAACTGTGCATTTTTATTTCATAGGACATTGGAAAACATTGCTTTGGTTTGTGCTTGGAGTTTTTTCTTTTTCTCCATTTTCATTTTTTTCCCCTCATTCTCTTCTTTCTTTTCCATTTTCAGTGTCTGGATCCTCCAGTCCTCCCAGTAAATGAAAGTGTTCCTTCAAGTGGGAAGCTGCAGGGATGTGTCTGGGTGAAACCTCCCAGGGATGTCTGGCCCTGAGCTCGGTGGGAACGGACTTTCATTCACTCGGAGCAGACTTTTTTATGTGGCAGTCGCTGAAAAGCGCCTGGTATCTGCCTGCACTGCTTCAAATGTAAGTCATTCAAAACATTCCCTGTGTTTTTTAGCTCATAAAACTGCTGAAGTACATCCTGTACAGTGAACAAATTACTCAGCTATAAGCAGATATTTATGCTAATTATCCATGGGAAGCTGTTCCTGTCATTGTAGTTTTTCATCTGCTGGCATAATATTCGAAAGGTTTTATGTGGCGTTAACTATCAGCAGCAAAATCCCCCGAAAGTAACATGAGAAGGAAGAATCTGCTCTGCATATATTTGTTTTCATAAAATGTTCTTGATTTGCCATCTATGAGATGAAAGTGTTTACACTCAGCACTCCCTCCTCATCACTACAGCAGCCTTCTCTCTCTGCCTGCTCTCACTTCAGTTTATTTACTGAAGAATATTCATATTTTGTAAATCCCAGGTATTTATTCCCTTGATTATTTTGGCATGGTGCATTTTGAGGATGTTTGCTTTGTTTTAAGCAAATCCCTTTTCTGCCTTTGAAAAGCAGAGCACTAGTAAAAACAAAGGCAACAGCAATATTTGTTAATGTAAGTCCACGCTCCTAAAATATTTATTCTCTTTTCATATGAAGAAGATTAAATGCTTGCAAAATTCTACAGACACATGCACATATTTGACCCAGAAGGACATCCCTTGGGGTTTGTAACAGCAAATGTGTGTTGAACAAAACGTCTTGGCCCTGTACAAACTTACTTTGTGTTCTAAAAGCCAAAAACTTCATTTTAGCATGACCTTAGAAGAATAGTGATACTTTTAGTATTTCCTGGTATTTGGTGCAAGGAATGTTTTTATTTGAATGCAGATGTCATTTGGTTTACAGGAAGGATTTGGTAACATGTCTATGCCAGTACTGCACTTATCCCAAATTTCCTGCTATGGAGGAAGAACATATGTCAAAGCTCACTGTTTGTTAAATTGAAAAGATTCAGTACACCAGAAGCTTCTCTTCTAAACATTGTGACTTTGTGCAATTTACAGAATGTTCTATCTCCATTAAACAATAAACCCTTGACCCCTGGAGCTGGCTTTCAGGATCCTGCTATTTGAGAAGGTAGACTTAATGGATGGCAATAATAAATGAAAAGTTCAAGAGGTTAAGAAAAACTGTTTAATTATTTCTCTAGAGCGTGGGCTGCAGAAGAACTCCATATCTGCCTTTTCTCTCGTAGAAGCCCTGCAAGGAATGTCTGCAGCAGCACAGCTCAGGCCGGGTATCAAGCAGGTTGCTCGCCCTCAGCTGTGTTTATGAACAAACGCTCTCTGGATACTCTTCCATCTCTAAACCTTTCAGTTTTCTATGAGTTAACTCCCTGTCAGCAGCGAGCCTGTGCCAGCCCCACAAACCTCAGCATCTGTTTTGCAAGGATCTTTTATTTGTTAGCATGTGAAAGCTATTGCTCATGTGTGCTTCCCAGCTGTGGTGTCCTTGGGCTTGGTATCTTTAAAGAAATCTTTGCCTTATTTGCTTGTTAAACCCAGACACACACAAAATAGCGTGTTCTCCCCTCATTACATGAGCCTGTAATGCAAACTCTGCTGACAGGTCGCCCTTCCCCACCTTTCCTCTACGGTAAAGCAAATCCAGGACAAACTTCATGATGACAAGAAAATCAGTAAGTTTTTCCTTCCTCCCCTCAAACAGACATCTCTTTTTTACACTCCTGTTTGGTTTCTGCCACATCGCTTGCTGCATTCGATTGCTATGGGCTGGGTCATGGGATTGAAAGCTCTGAGCTAAAATTGTCATCCAGTTATGCAAGTCATTGTACAAACACCCAGCAAGAGAAAGGCTGCTCCAAAAACATTCGCAGCAGGGCAAGGGGTGAAGGGAGAGACAGAGATCAGGAGTCGTGCTCAAGATCACCAAGCAGATCCAGGGCAGAGCTCTGTACAGGAGCCTGTTCTTCAAGCCTGACCCTTGGCCACCTGATGATGAGCATTTCCTTCTCTTGGACAGCCTATGCTGTAGTGTCACTTGTGAGGTCTTCCACATACATGGAGTGTGGCAGGACACAGGTGTGGGGTTGGATACAGTGGTAGGGTTGTGCAAAGAGGAGCTGGAGCATCTGTCTCGGTGGGACACAGAGCCCTGTGCTAAAATGGGGGAGGGGAGCCACCCCGGTGAATTTCCCCCATCAGTTTCCAAGGGCAAGCACTCTGCTTTAGGTCACAGCTTGCCATGCAAGATGTCTGACTCTCCTTTTTTTTCAGTCTTGCATGGCTCGAGGCTGCCTCTGAGAGTCTTTTGGAAAGGGGAAGTCATCATTTAATGCTGGGGTCTAGAGATGGAGCAGACTCCCTGGGATTAAATCAGCTTGCATATGTCACCTCCGAGATGCTGGATCAGACTGCATTGGCTACAAAGCTGGCCAAGGACTTCTACAACAGTGTTTGAAAGGGTTTTAAAAGCTTTTCACATTCACTTTCTCCTTCTAAATGCCTTGATCTGCAACTTACACTATTAGGAATAGTTTTCCCAAGATGGGTCTGGTGCAAGAAGTCTTTGTTCTTGCTAAATAAGTTCTCCCAAATCAACTTTCCCTCTCCACCTACTGTGTTGGATAAGAAAGCATCCCAAACAAAAGCCTCTGGTGTCCCCACAGCACTGTCAAGCGGGTGGGAAACAAGACGTCAGGTTGTGACCTTGATGGGACCCTCTCTGTTTAAATAAACAGTCCAGGTTTCATGTAATGTTATACTCCATCATGAGCCCTGGAATAATAACAGTGCGGGAACTGTTCACGTGACTTGTCTGGGATATATCAACAAACAGAAGGAGCAGTGAGCATTGGTGGCTCGTGCTGCGGGTTGGATGGGACAAGTTCTCAGCCTGCCACTAGATGAGGAAAACAGCTTTCCAGAGCCACCACCTGTAAAGCACGAAATAAAAAAAGCCTGCAATGGAAGGGGGTTTTTGGCTCAAAGTGAGTTATAGGAAAAACTACATGTGAACATAGTTTCCAGGAGTAAAAGTTAGGCAAGAGGGTGTAATGTTTATTTGTGGGAATGAAGGGGGTCATCCCCAAAATGCCTTTGCAAGCAACCTCCTTTTTGCACTGCTGAGCTTGTGGTGCAGCCTCCGTGCAGGTTGGGTTTCTTTCCATGGGGGAGGTGTTTTTGGTTCATTAGCTGTAGTGAGAGGCTGCAGCCATGGCCTGGAGGTGGTGAAAAAAAAAATCCCAAAAAAGTCCATGGAGATCAGAGGTATCATGAAGATAGAATGCAGACTCTATATGAGAGATGGGAGCTCATCCTGGCAGAATCACCAAAGCAGTGGGTTTTCTCCTCTCTGTCATAGTCCTGGAGAACATGACATTTTCCTCACACTGGCTACTTTTACAATGAGAAAGCCATGGGATTTTGAGTTCAGTCTTCCTTGGTAAATTCCCCATCAGCTAATGACTAAAATAACGATTCCCCACCCTGTCTCCTCCCTTCCCCTTGTGGGTGTGGTAGGAGAGCAATCAAAGGCACTCATTTCCACTGAAGAAGGTGTAAGGAGGAGCTCTGGCTCCCTGTAAAAGCTGTCCCTGCTTGACCTGGCTGTCAATGGTATTTGGCCCTTTGGCCGGGGAGGTTCAAGGAGACTGAATGGGTTTATGCCCAGATCTCTCCCTTGGATGCTGGCAAGTCTCAGGCTGTGAAGCCTTCACCACGTCCTTCTCTAGACATGCTGAGTGCCTCTTGACTCCATACCATCAGAGCAGCAATATGTCCAGCCATTATCCTGCCAGCACCTATCCAACCACAGCACAGAGTAGGCTTGGGCCATGTTTAAACCACTTACTGCAGTCTCAGTTAGAGATGTAGGCACTTGAACTCACAAATGACCCAAGATTGTTCCGCTTTCCCCTGTGGGTGATGTGTCCCACACCCTTCGCAGAATCACAGCATGGTGGAGGTGGAAGGGGCCCTGCAAAGCTCATCCAGCCCAATCCTCTGCTAAAGCAGGTTCTCCTCCATCAGAGGGCACAGGAACGTGTCCAGGCGGGTTTGGAAACCTTCCAAGAAGGAGCCTCCACATCCTCCCTGGGCAGCCTGGGCCAGGGTTCCCTCTCCTCAACAACAAAGGAGTTTCTTCTTTTGTTTAAGCTTATGTCCATCACCCCTTGCAGGTCTTGAAGCTTTTCTTTCTAAGGAAGATGCTCCAGTCCTC
>WBNH01011550.1:35539-70631 GCA_013401255.1 Urocolius indicus | reverse complement strand
CGCCGCCGCCCTCGCCGCGGTGTGTGAGCGGCGGCAGCCCCGCCCGCGGGCCTCTGCGCGGGGAGGAGGTGCCGCGGAGCCCCGGGCTGCGGACCCCCGCGCGCCCGTCCCGCTGCACCCCTCGGCGCCTCCCGCCCCCCGCACCGCACCGCACCGCACAGGAGCCTTGCCGCTCAGTGGGCACCCGTCCCACAGGATCTCCACGCTCCGCAGGAGCCCCACACCCCGCACCCAGAGGTCGGGCTGCCCTGGCCCGCTGCTGCACAGCCAGTGCAGACCCTGTCAGACAGAACTCCTTGGGTGGAACACCGCCGGCGGACAGCCTGGGTGCTGACTGGCTTCTCTGCACCACTCTTGGTTCTGGTAGTTTTTGATGGGAAAATTCCTCCGTGAGCATCTTGTCAGAAGGTCATACCCTCTGTGGAGGTGGGGAAGGGGTGCCCCGCACCTCACCAACACGGTCAGGAGCCTCTGACCTGTGGCTTGAAGTGAGACTGCTGGGCACTGTTGTGAGCTTGCAGAGAGGTGAATTATAAGACTTCTCAAGAGATTCATTTAGGAAGATAGGAAAACAGCCCATTCACAGGAAAACAGGCAGAAATGGCATAATTCAAAGGTGCAATTGTAATGCTGATCCCAAAGTACTTCCACTGACTTCTGTAGGACCCCCCTGCATTCAGAATTCACCCCCAGTATCTGTTTTACTTAGGGATAGCTGAAGCCTCAGTGACATTGTCTGTGACTTTCAGACAAGTCCAAGAGGAGACTGAAACCTCTCTTTCTTGTGCAAAATATTTAGGTGCCTGGTACATCGTGGTGTGTAAGGGTGCAGTATGATGCTTTTTCAGCGCTCTTTACTTGAATAAGGAATGTGCTTTTAAAGCACTACTTTGGGTTAAATCTGAGAGCACCTTGGAGAGCGTCTGCTGGATTGCTCTTGGATGATGCTGAACTGGAAGATGTCCTCCAGCCGCTTGTGGCTGTTCTCTCCATGGAACCAGACTAGAGCTAGCTTGAAAGAGAAGCCACCTTCTCTTTGGCTGCTCTACAGAACCCAGTCACTCTACTAATGTTCCCATTTGGCCTCACTGCTGGCTAATAAGGACAGAACTCAAGGGACCTCTACACAGCTGCTGGAGTAAGCAGGATGCTAAGCAAAGTGGCGTGTAATGCTAGCTCAAAGGAAACTGTAAGATTTCAGGTAGGATTTAGCACATTACCAGCTTTACTTATCTTCAGTGTAAGCCATTCAGATGTAACAGTCGCAGTTAATCAGATTCCATTCTCCAGTGCTTATAAGGGGCTGTGTCCACTTCAGCAGCCTGATCCAAAATCCTGTCATGTGGCTCCTTTCTTGTAGCTGCTGTGCAGTTCTGTTTGCAACCTGATGTTTGGACTCCAAACAGAGGTGTCCTTAACAATAACTTGCCCTTCAGGTGGTTGGCGCTCTAAGAACGTTTAGCTTGAACATGGGGTACAGCAGGAATTTAAGTTTCAGCTTTTGTAAATAGTACTTGTGGATCTAGGTGGTTAAGTTACACGTTGGTCATGCTCTAGAGGCACCCAGATCTTCTGTCTGAGATTTATCTATACACAGGTTTAGAATTTATGTATTCCCTGCATTTCACATAAGCAAAATCCAAATTAGATGACACTTCGTGGAAGGATGAGGCTTGATGGTTGGTATTACTGTCAATTGCTGAATAAATGTATTTTCTGTTTAGAATCTTTTTCTGAGGGATAACAGAATAGTATCTAGAATAGGTACACATAATACCTATAACATTTGCATAATATGGGTTTGTGTAACGTATAGTTTGGCCTTCTCTGCATCCTCTGTCAGCAGGGCACCGTCCGTGTTCAGCAGCAGGCCCACATTCCCCTTCATCTTCCTTTTGTTGCTGATGTACCTGAAAAAAGCCCTTCTTACTTTCCTTAACTTTCGTGGCCAGGTTTAATTCTACAAGGGCTTTAGCCTTCCTGGTTGCACCCCTGCATGCTCTGGCACTGTTCCTATACTCTTCCCAAGAAGCCAGCCCCTGTTTCCACCTTTCATAGATGGCTGCTTTCTCCCTGAGTTGTCCCAGCAGATCCTTGCTCATCCATGGAGGCCTCCTGCCTCCTTTTCCTGCCTTTCTACATGTGGGGACACACTGATCCTGGGCTTGGAGGAAGTGGTGCTTGAAGACTGACCAGCTCTCTTGGGCACTTCTGCCTTCTAGGATCTTGTCCCATGAGATCCCTCCAAGCAGGTCTTTGAAGAGGTCAAAGTCAGCTTGCCTGAAATCCAGGGTCACGGTCCTGCTTTGTGTCCTGCCTCTTCCATACAAGGTCTTGAACTCTATCGTCTCATGGTCACTGCAGCCAGAGTTGCCTCCAACCTTCACATCCCCAACCAAGCCCTCCTTATTTGTCAGCATCAGGTCCAACAGCACACCCCTCCTCGTTGGTTCCTCAATCGCCTGCGACAGGAAGTTGTCCAGAGACCTCCTGGACTGTGTGCGCTTGGCTGTGTGGCTTTCCCAGCAAATATCAGGGTGCTTGAATCCCCCCATAAGGATCAGGGATTGTGATTGTGGGGCATCCCATGTAAAGTATTTCAGTAGCTTATATTCTTCTTTAGTCAAGAAGAACACTTCTTCTGTGGTGGTCTAATGATGTCTTTTCATGTCAGATTCAGCTGTGATTTTCTACCCTTTTGCATTTTGTAGTGTGGCTTCCACGTATGCTAGTATAGGATAAAATGCAGTTGGTATCTTTTGTAGAGTTCTAAACCCATTTAGTGCTGGTACGAAGGACATCACAGAAGAGCAAATGATGTGAAAAAGAGGATTTAGAGCTGGCAAGTCACCTCCTGCCACTCAGAGCATCTTCTTTTTTTATGCATTTGCTCATTAATCGATTTTTTCTTTTTGCTTTGTACAACTAAATCTTTTTATTGCCGTAATGTTGTACCAGTGCGCTAAATTGATTTGATTTAAATTATTCTCAAAGAAGTCTCCAGCTCTTTACTGTTGGTACCACAGACATCAAAGATCAACCTGTTATTCTCCTTCCTGTCTCCTTAAAGTCACTAAAAATAAGCAGCTGTCAATAATGCGTTGGATTATTACACACTAGCACTTTTATTTTTAGGGCAAAACAATTTGAATTTCAACTCTAGAGTGGATTAAAGGTACAAATTATCTTGATGTTGTTTGCTGTGGTCTTTTTCAACTCCTCAGTGGTGCACATCAGCAAGAAGACGTATTTTTAGTGTAAAGGTTGTGGCAGAATTTACTCCCAGGACATGAAGACTTGACAGATAAATTCATTTTATGGTATGAAACCGTACTCCATTTATTTCTTATCCATCTACGTTTCCCCTGAAATATTTGCTTGTGTTTTATGCTGTGCATTTGAGCCAGCAATGTGCCCTTGTGGCCAAGAAGGCCAATGACATCCTGGGATGCATCAAGAAGAATGTGGCCAGCAGGTCAAGGGAGGTTGTGCTGCCCCTGTGCTCTGCCCTGGTGAGGCCTCATCTGGAGTCCTGTGTCCAGTTCTGGGCTCCTCAGCTCAAGAGGGACAGAGAACTGCTGGAGAGAGTCCAGCACAGGGCCACCAAGATGATCAGGGGACTGGAACATTTTCCATATGAGGAAAGGCTGTGGGAACTGGGGCTGTTTAGTCTAGAGAAGAGGAGACTGAGGAGGGATCTTATTAATATTTACAAATATCTGAAAGGTGAGTGTCAGGAGGTTGGGACATCCCTTTTTTTTCCTATTGTAGCTGGCAACAGGACAAGGGGTAATGGGATGAAGCTGGAACACAAGAAGTTCCACTTAAATATTTAAGAAAAACCTTTCACTGTTCAGGTGAGGGAGCCCTGGCACAGGCTGTCCAGGGAAGGTGTGGAGTCTCCTTCCTTGGAGGTCTTCAAGATCTGCCTGGACATGTTTCTATGTGATCTGATCTAGGTGAACCTGCTTGAGCAGGGGTTTTGGACTAGATGATCTCTTCCTACCCTACCAACCTTCCAACCCTACCATTCTATGATTCTATGATTAAGAACAGCGATTGCCTCTTAGAGCCTTACTGCCTTTTGATTGCAAAGGATCCATCTTTTGCTTTTGTCAGAGGAATGTCTGTGTAAGAACCTCTTTGGGCTAGATGCTATTTTTGAGCTGTGATAGTACATTATTATGATTGCAACTATTGGTAAGTGTCATATGTAGCAGTTACAATTGCACACAGGCACTTGTATTTTGCTCAAAGCTTTTCTCTGTAGTCATGTGCAGGTTAGACAGATTTCCTGTAGATATATGTAAAACACACAGTAGCTATGGGTGAAATATTTACAGTCAGTTTTACACTAGTTACTTATTGCTGTTGCTGCTTCAAAGAAGATGTCTTTCAGTATTGCAGAGGTCAGGTTCAGACAGTATAAGAAGCACAGTGAAGGCTAAAGCTTTCACCATGAACCTCGCTTGTGTCACCTGTACTCATGGGATATATACATCATAATTTGCAGGCAGATCAGCAGTTCTCCTGAATGTATTATTAAGCAAGCTAGCCCTGTGAAAGGGATCAGCATAGTGCTGAGCTAACAGACTCCTAATTAAGAGCCAAAGCCTTATTCTACCGTGAGAAATGTACCTGGCAGACTTAGTGGCAGTGGGCAATAAGCAGAGGGGTGTACTTCCTCAGCAAATGCATTTAGTGCCACTTAACATTACCAAGTGTTCCAGAAACGTTTAGCAAGACAATTGGAACCACAATGTTGGCGTACAGAAATTGTAGTGTTGTGATGAGAATTTTTTCCAGGTGAAGACTAAAGTACACCCGTGTTTATTATGAACACACTCAATCTGTGTGGTGGTTGAGTGGTGGTAATTTCATCTGAGTGTTACTGAGCTCCTGTTTGTTTTCATCCATGCTTAACTGGCACATAACGTAGTGTAACGTGCAGCTTATTCAAGCACATCAAAGGCCCAATCCTGTTTCCATAAACACCAGTGACAATTACGCCTTTTCAACAAGACCTCATCACAATAAACCCCATGTTTTATGTTACTATGTTTCTATAGTAGCACATAGCGGAGTCTTCTCAAGCAGTGTGAGATCTTGCTGAACTGTCAAGTGAGGTGGTGACAGTGACGAGGATAACAGGAGGCCAGCCTGAGCTTCTGCTGTCTTGTGTAACTCACTTAAAGCTTGTCTAGCTGTGAGAGTTAGTTTGCATTAGGATAGGAGGGAATTTAAAATACATCTGCTTAGGATACTGAAAGAAAAAGATGATGTATGCACAGTTTCTGTGGAAGAAGTTCATGAACAAGATCATAAACAGTGTGACAGAAGAAACATTTCTTTACCACACTGTGACGGAGGAGGCAACATCATGAATAAATCCATTAAAGATCAAACCACTCAGACAAAGTGGAACACAGTTTATTAAGGAGTTATTTGAAGAGATTTAAGTAACTTCCAATTTTTAAGATTCAATCAAATATATTTATTAAAAAATAAACATTTCCACTCCTCCACTGTATAGCCAATATCTGAACTCTCTTATGTTATTTGACTATATTAGTAACTCTATTGAAAAGCAGACACACGTACTGTCTATTTATCTCTTCTCTGCTCTCTCTCCACAGGACTTTCGTTGCAGATTTTAGTTTCCTAGCAGTACCTGCTTTCAGTGCGGTTACTTCCCTATGCTGAGTGAGTCAGTGTCCTTGTTTTCTGCATAGACCTTAAAGTACAGCCTTGCTACTGTGATTTGGCCATAATGCTGTTGTAATTCCACGCAGGTTTAAAACAGTAAAATGATTGCAAGGAAACCTTCCTGTCTGTTCAGGGTCCTAGACTGTCTCCAAGACATTGACTTACTGGGTGCAGAAAGAGTAATCGTTTAGTTGTTAGTATTGCATTTTCATTGCCACGGGGTTTGAGTACAGCCTTGATCTGTGCCAACTCTGTAGGGAGATTTTATGTGGAAATCTATGGCTTCATAATTTCATTCAGAAATGATGCTGATATAAAGCATTCCTCTTTTTTTTTTTAAATTCCCTTTTTAAAAAATGAACTATTCTTCCCTCCCCAAGAAGTTCCAAGCTGAAAGCGCCTGTTGACTCTACATGGCATTTTGAGTCATCATCTGAAAATTGATGGCAGCATTGCAAACTGATCACTCTCCAGTTAGTTACCCTATAAACAACCATCGCATCCTTTTTTGCTCCACTAGAAGGTTGCCAAGTGACACTCCGTAGACTTGCTGCACAGTGGTACTCTTTGCTTGTTCATTTCCCTTTGAACATTCTTCTTTGAGCTGTCCAGTATATCATCTAAACAATCTTTGAATCTGAGAGGACTGATTTGCTACCTATTCCTATTCCAACCTTATTACTAGCATAGATTGCAGTTTCATATTTGTTTCTCTGTACCATGTTGCACTGTGGCACTTTTCAATTAGTTCGTAGTAGTACACGTAGCAGAATGTCTGTGACAGATAGTATCTGTAGAGCCTGATTGCTGACAGGGTATTTTAATGGACAGTTAATCACAAAATACTTCCTCGATGTATATCTGGTAGAGCAGAGCCCTATATTAGACTTTTAAAAGGCAGTTGAACATCTCTGCAGCAACAGCTTTCTGCTTCTGGGACAGCCATTAGGTGTGGCTAGCCTTTTTATGAGCGCAAATGTTTTCTTTTCAGTCTATTTTCTAGCTGAGCCTTTTGGAGCAGTTGCAGGTATATAAGACATGACACCTAGAGCTTCTGGTACACTCAAAAGGTAACTTGCAAAAGATTGTTGACACGGTGGAAGATTGAGAAAAACAAGTAAAATTGGATAAATACAAAATAATAATGAAAAAGTATCAGGATTCAAACTGTTATTCCAGTATTTGGAAAGCTTCCAGATTTTTGTTTGGCATTATTGGCACCTTTTTGTAATGAATTGTGTTTGCTGGAGAAGTTCCTGGGCAGTTTTTTTCCAGGAGCAGATAGCTGCCTGCCTGTGTGGAAGCTCCTGGCTCTCAGACCACTGGTCTTAGCATCGCAGTAATTTTTGATTGTGGACATTTTTAATGTGAATACTGGAAGCTAGAATGGAGCAAGCACACCTGAACACAGAAGATGCAAAGTTTTGTAATACCAGCCAGGCATGATGAGGCAAAGCTGGCACAATACACGTTTTAATGAGTGACCCAATCAAACCACCTATTTGTGCTCCTCAGAGAGGCGATGTGACCCATAGTTAGAATGGCACATACATGTATGTGACATTCAGAGGAGGTTTTCCAGACAGCTAGAGGTTTTTCTTAGTGATGAAGTTATCTGTGCAGTAAGCACTAAAATCAGTTTAAATTAGAAAGAACGTGAAGCGTCTCAATGTCTTCATGTGGTGATGAAGAATCCCAGGACAGACTGGATTTTTTACTATATTTCCACTGCTTTCCACCCTCACATAAGGTCTTTAAAAAAATTTTTAGTTCTAAATAACAACTTGGAAATTGTTGCACTGGGGCATCAGTGTGAAGTACAAATAAATGAGAAGTCATCACCTTCTTGACTGAAATGAAAGAGCATTGGTGGGGTCAGACTTATAATTCATAATAGATCCCATAAAGTATGTCAGTTTGTTTTTGCCAAGGGTTTGGTCTAACGGACCTACTTTATTTTAGAGTGTTGTAAATCAGAATGAAAAGAACAGAAATTAGTGCGTAGGTTCTATAAGGGAGAGAAGGCAGCCTTACATCTTCTTTAAAACTGACTGGAGGCTTGCAATTTTTAATTCCTAATCTCTCAAATGCAGGTGACCAAACCTATTTATTTGATTTCATTAAATAAGTAGGTAGTCATAAAGAGTGAAAGCAAGTGTTTTATCTCCCTACAATAACACCACCTTGACTCATTTGCTGCTTTGAATAGAAGGAGGGCTCAGGTGTTATCTCCTGCTGACCCAGCACTGTTCTGCCTATTCATACAAAGAACAGTGAAGACAATCTAACGTCCTGTGCTTTTGAGACCTAGGGGTGTTTAACCCAATGATTATAAAAAGGATCTATAAAACAAATACTCCAGGTTTTTGTGTGCCTTTAAATACTCTAAGCAAACGTCAGTTTAACTAATTGATGCAGTTTATTTGTAAATGGAGACAAAAGATGTTGAAAGAGTGTGTGCAAAGTCAACAGCATCCATCATAATTATGAAGCAGATACAGAGGCTACATCTGCATTTGTTGTATCAGTTACACAGATGGTAATCAGGACTTAACCTGGAAGCTTTAAACAGAAATCCAGTTGTCCTTTACTCATCATTTCTGCATCACCGGGGAGGCTCAGTGCAGTTCTTGCTTCAGTGGTCCTGTGGCTACTGAACTGAAATACATTGACCTCAATCCTGGTGCCTTGTTTTGAAAAGGGACAAAAAGATAGGGGAATTAAAATATGAGGGTGCTCCTCCGACTGGGCAGAGGACCAGTCCTGCTTTACAGATTAACAGTTTAATCTTGTTCCCATAATTTCACTAATACAAGACTGCACCTGGAAGCCATTCTTGTGCCATTTGTCTGCCTGGTCATAGAGGGAAAAAGGAGCTTTAATAAGAGCTTACCAGACAGACAGAAGGAGAGAGTGCTATCCTCTCTCCCTGGCCCCAGTCAAACTCATCCTAATTCTGCACTGCCTAAAGAGCGGGAACTACTCATTCTTCACTCAGCTAAAATCCTGATCCTGGCTGAAGTTTTCCCACAACCTGTAGTAAGTAAAATGGTTCTTACCTTCTGTTTTTTAGGAACATTGTTTACAAACCTGACATTTACCTACTTGACCTTTCTAAAGATTTTAAACCCTACAAATCTTCATTAGAGTAACAAAAAGGAGTGATCAGTCTTCAGAAAGAGAAAAGAGTAGATAGAAAGGTCTGAAAGATTTGAGGAGAAGAAGTTGATTTCTTACAGAAAAAGCAAAAAAGATTTTGGGGATTGGGGTCCCAAATTAAGACACTCCAAGATAGTGCAATTATTGCTAAATTTACTAATGAAGACATGCAGAGGTGCTCGTTACTTTAGAGTTCTTTTAGATATGTGCCATCTTGAGCAGTTGGACATATTTTCAGATCTTTATATATAGTATCAAGCCTCTATAATAGGAAAAATTAAAAAGAAATGTTATGGAGAGAGTGAGGGCAGTGTATTCTTAGATAATACCATATAGATCCACATTACTAAGAGGGCCACTGTAGTTGATGTTTAGATTGTGATGAAGCTCTTCAGAACAGAATATGTCATTTTAGTTAGGCCAATACTTTTATAATTATTGTGAGCTTCACAGTATTTTGATATTTTACTTACCAGCTACTAAACACAGGCTGCTGTCATCCTAGCTGTCATCTAAACAGTGAAGTTCCTGTGCACATAACCAAGAGAGAGAAAAATTATTTCAACTGGAGGATAGTGGTGGTGCAAGAACAAACTTTCACAGACATTTAGTCTGAAAGTAATAAGCACAATTCTAAATATTACAGAACTGTTATGAATAGCTTTCCAGAAGGAGCGAAGGGAAAGAAATCTAGCTTGATTCATAACCGAATTTGACTGGTATATGCAAAAGACTATAAAATAATCACCTCTGAACTGTTAAACCCGCTTTTGCTTCTAGATCTGTGTTTTTAAACACGAAGTAAAACCAGGAACTTCATAGGCAGAAAAAAGACTATATATCTTTCCAGAAGCAGGCTGTAAAATAGCACCCACATTTAATATCTGATGTTGACTGAAAAATAGCAACCATCAAATGCAGTGTATTCAAGTTCTTCCTTTTTACCATGCTAGGATTGGGATGATCTGTGATGTCAGTTGTCATAAGGATTGGGTTAAAGACTTGTTGGGCATGCTTAACACTCATAAGTCAATGGGACCTGATGGAATGCACCCAAGAGTGTTGAGGGAGCTGGATGATGTGATTGCTAAGCTGCTCTCTATCATTTTCGAACAATCATGGAGGACAGGCGATATGCTTTAGGACTGCAGGAAGGCCAACGTCACTCCAGTTTTCAAAAAGGGAAAGAGGGACAACGTGGGAAACTACAGGCTGGTCAGCCTCACCTCCATCCCTGGAAAGGTGATGGAACAACTCATCTTCAATGTCATTACTAAACATATGAAGGAAAAGGTGGTTATCAGGGGGAGTCAACATGGATTCATTGAGGGGGAATCCTGTTTGACCAACCTGACAGCTTTCTATGAGTGCATAACTGGCTGGCTAGATAAGGGGAGAGCAGCAGATGTCATCTACCTTAACTTCAGCAAGGCTTTTGACACTGTCTCCCGTAACATCCTCATCAGAAAGCTCAGGCAGTGTGGCTTGGATAAGTGGACAATGAGGTAGATCCAGAGCTGGCTGAATGACAGAGGGGCTTCCTTCTGGGGCTGTTTAGTCTGGAGAAGAGAAGACTGAGGGGGGATCTTATTAATATTTACAAATACCTAAATGGTGGGTGTCAGGAAGTTGGGGCATCCCTTTTTTCTGTTGTAGCTAGTGGCAGGCAAAGGGGTAATGGGATTAAGCTGGAACACACAAAGTTCCATTTAAACATAAGGAAAAACTATTTCACTGTTCAGGTGAGGGAGCCCTGGCACAGGCTGCCCAGGGAGGGTGTGGAGTCTCCTTCCTTGGAGGTCTTTAAGACCTGCCTGGACATGTTCCTATGTGACCTGATCTAGGTGAACCTGCTTGAGCAGGGAGGCTGGACTAGATGATCTCTAAAGGTCCCTTCCAACCCTGCCATTCTATGACTCTGTGATTCTCTGATTTGAGTTTCAAATGAATTTCTTACTCAGAAGTAACCAGAAGTTGTTTTGGAAAACAGCAAAAAGTGCATAAAGGGAGTAAGATGAGAACTTCAAAATAGTGGAAAAGCACGGTGGCAGAGGGAGAAGGAGACATTCATATCCCTTAATGTCCTGACAACAGGAAAAGAATAAATCTATTTCTCTGGAAGCCAAAAGGACAATATTAAATCACTACAAGAAGCACAACTATGACTATCTCTGGGAGTGGTTTGAATCAATAAAAGTAAATGTGTATGTCCCTACAAGCCAGACATAAGTAGAGAATCTCTGCCACCATCACCAACCACCAGGGAGTTTTATACATTTCCTGTTCAGTAGGTAGGATGGCACGTGTCTCCCAGCCTTCCTAATGCCAGTTTATCAAGAGCTTCCTATCGTGAGTTGTAATGTATGCTGTCAACCTAAAATTGCCCAGTAACACAGATGATGCCTTCCCTAAATGGGTGCCAGGGAGCCATTCTGTCATGGGTCTGTGTTAGCTGGAACTGTGTACGCAGCACCTTCCATACACAGCACCTCCCCATTACCATTTCCTCTCATCTGACAGAATAAGACGGCCACAAAATCCCAGACCATACAGTAGATTAAAGAAAGTCTCTTTAGTTGCAGGATGCTTTCAGCTGCTGACAGGGTGGTCTATTTTGTCTCATAGTAGGCACACCTGTCACTTAAATTGCCACCCATTTCCCTCCCTGACTCCCTGAAGTGTGCTTACCCACATTGGTTTTGGTGGGAGTTTGGGTTAGATGCAAAGGACTGTGTGAGGCATGGCATGGCGTGGGAGAGAGAAGTGTTCCAAGCCTGAACTGCAGGAGGGACCTCAGCAATCCTAAACTTTCACCTTCCAGAAAGACTGTGCATCTGAAGATGATTCTGCAGTTCTTCACACTGCATAGTTTTGTTAAAGTTTTGGCCTGCTTGCTGATTACCTAAATAATTTTCTTTGAGGGATTTTTGCCAAAACCCAAAGAGAGAAAAATGGGAATAAAATGGCTGCAGTAATAAGTCTGATATGATTTTGTTGAGATGGTGCAATTTTGTGTTAGTACTAAATAGCATGGGATTTAAATAATTTAGCACTCCTTTTGGTACTTCTTGGTTCATTAGACAGCCTGTTTAAAGAGACAGTAACCTCTTTCATCAGGCCATCAGTGCCACCTCCTGTGTAGAGAGATCCCTGACAACCAGAGGCAATCTTACACCTTCTTCCTCCTGGAACTTTAAAAAAAAAAGAAATTGAAGTCTCTTGTAAGATACCCAGCACTTGATGCACAAACATCTTGCTGAATTTCTACCTTATTCTGTTATAAGCTACAAATCAAATCAGGACATTGGTTTTGCCCGTTGATGAGATGATAGGATTTATGTCTATGGCCAAGTTCATGTCTAGACAAGGCAGATGGTACTATTAGAGTATACACCATCATTAATTTGGGACTCAGAAACTGTAAACAACCATAATTTTTATTTTCATCAGAATTAGTACAGGAACTAGCATTCAGCAATGAAATATTAGTACCTAAAGCAGAAACCACATAATTTACTGAGTCGGAGAAGGACAACGGTGATGTGGTATCTTCTGTCTTCATGGAGAGCTAAAGCTGTTTCACTTTAGTTCTAAGTATTTTGTCATCAGTGTCTCCAGAGTGAGGGAATAAGTTTAGTTATCTCCTTAATAGCATTAATATGAAGATTAGAAGCAGCTACATGGTATTTGTGTGATGCTGGAAAATAGAAGCCGGTACTTGAAAAGATTCTTTAGTTGGGTTAATTTGCGGTCTTTAGGGTTACATTGTTTTCATAGTTGGTATCTGGCTTTGGTGGTGTCAGACTTCAAGAAACCCAAGTCTATATGGGTATTCTGGAAAAGACAGAGCATGATTTTTTATTTAATCCTCTGTTGCCTGTAAAGATTGATTTTTACAAAGGCATTTTATAAGCCCTGTTTCTGTGAGGGTTTGTTTTGCATTATATCTCATAGTTTAAATTACTTATTAACAAGGACTCTACTGCTACTTAATTCTAATGAGAAAATTTGCATGTCATTTTTATAGACTAAAATTTGGTAAGGGTGATAACACCCTGCAGAAGGGGGAAGGGAAGTCCTACGTTAAGAAGATTGGCAGTGCTTCAACTAGAAGACTACGCTGTGACTGAGGCTATAGCCAAAATAGAACTGGATTAACAGAAGAAAAGCAAATTGCTGAAACTAAGGTCAAAGCAGAAATAGATGCTTTAGAATTATCTCACACACCAAAAGATAGAGATATTCAAGGATTTTTCCTATTGTATACACCTGTGAAAAGGAAAATCAGTTCACACTGACAGGAAATGTGAAAGAAAACTCAGATAATGCCAGTTAAGAGTCCAAGAACTTAGATTTAAAGTAAAAATTAAAAAAACCCACCAATAACCTTTCCTGGTTGATTATATAAGTTTGCACATATATATTATTACAAATAAGTAAAAGATAAACTGTAAAATAGAGCTGTAGCAATACTAACACAGAATCAAAAGAACAATATAAATAAGTTATCTGAAAACTCTCATTCAGGTCAGGCAATACAATGAACCTTCAAGCTGAATATATTGTGTTTTCACTACTCACTACAAAAACCAGACTTAACTGGCTACAAGTTCTACTTAACACCAATTATTACAGCTCTATTTACACTAATTAGCCCCAGCCCCCTAATTTGTGGGTGAGAAAAGCTAATGCACATAGAAGAGAAGACTTTAAAAGAGAAGAAAGGAAGTAGAAGGTCACATCTGTAGAAGTTTGGGGAGGATAAGCTGTAGTATACAGGAGGCTTGTCCATTCTTTTAGGTTTTTTTGATTCCAGTCAGGTAAGTTTATTTTAGGGGTTGGGAGGAGATAAAGCTTCTCTTAGTATTTAAAAAAAAATAAAGTATTTCTAATGTGTTTAGGGCTTTGAGGTAGATACTTACTATCCTTATCTTTTCTTTACTTTTTGATATGGAAAAGCTGAATGTCTGTTTTTTTGATAGGAAAGCTTACCCAGAAGTACAGAAAGAATATTGTAGTAAGCAGAGCCTGTCTCTATTTTTACTACAGTAAATTTTGTGCTTTTATCTGTGAGTAGATAGTGGCTAGTGACAGTATAGGTGAAACTTTATCCTGGAGAACAAACAATTTTAAATCTATATCAGAGTAATTCCTTCCTGTAATTCTGTGTTGCTATTGCTGTTGTCATGTGCACTTAATCTGAGTAATGTAGGCACTACAGTGGTGGTTCTCAACAGCTGCATAGTAAGAGTTAAGTTAAAGGTGAAAGATACACTGAATATGACAGGCTCCTTTAATTTTAATAGGATGTAAGACTAATTAGTGGTGAGGAGCTGTTGTTTCAACAATGAGCTCAATATTAAGACAGTAACTGACCGGAAGAGATTTTTCTTCATGGAGTAGCTTTACTACTCACAGCCAAGTAGAACAGGTATGTGGACCTAAATGCGGTAGTAACATTTCTGAGGACCTTTAAATATGGTACAGCAATCTACTGCTTACCTGTGGGGGGCCTTCTGCTCACAAATGAGTAAATATTGTCTGTAATAGTCTGTGGAGGGAAGAGAGAGTTTTAAGCTTTTAGAAAACAAAATGCTATAGGAAATATCTTAGTAGTTGAGAGAGATGCCTGCTTGCTTTCATCTGACTTGAAAAAAAGAAAAAGGTAGAGCTTATACTGGGGATGGAGATAACAATTTCCCTTTCAAAGTATATCTCTTTCTTCTTCGTGAAGTAAGGATAAGCTTGAGCAATCTTGTCCAGAATAGATGCAGCTCAGCACTACCTGAAGACTGAAACTATTCCTGAAGAGTTTAGAACTACTATCGGACTCAGCATGTTAAACCATTCCCTACAGTGAATGGGAAGCAAAAGTGGCTGAAGTCTAGCTGATAAGACTTTCTTAGTCTCACTGTACCTAGGTGGATGCAGTGTTGTTGGAAACTGAGTCAGCTAGGTGGTGATGTTCAGCTTTCAGCAGGGGGTGGTTGGTTTGGGCTTTTTTGCTTTCCTCCCTAGGGCTACTTTGTTATGAAAAACTCCTCCAGTACTAGCACATGAGTCATAAGCATAATTTCCTCTAAATACATAGCAGGCTATGCAATACTAGATAATTAAATATTGAAAAGGTCTGTGATTCCTGTCTTTGCTCATTCTGGTAGCAGTTACAGTAAAAGTCTGTCTGTTGCAGTCAGGTACTGGTATGTGTCAGAAGTGACAGATGGGTACAATATGACTGTACTTAATTCTCAGCAATGATGGAGTTGGTGAAGCTGAATCCTGATCTGATGGAAAACAAGCATTTAATGATTTGGCAGTGACAGGTCTTAGTGAACCATATCGGGAGACAAGAGCTCCAGCTGGTCCAGTCAGCATAACTGTGTAAATGGAATTGGCTGTCACCAGTCTGCAGCAGTTCAGGGTCTGTTCTGTTGGCTTTCCAGAAAAATCCATGGAAGCACCACAATGTGTCTCTTAAAGATCAAGATCCTGAGACGACTATCTCTTTTAAGGAGGAGAAGAGAGAACACTTTTAAAACTCATCCAGTACTAATGCTGCAGGGAAGATGGCCGTTCCAGGAAGAACAAGTAGCATGAGAAGGCTTATTTTGTGGGTTTTTTTTTTCCTAGTTAAAATACTTAACTTGAAGGGAAGCTTCTCCAGCTATAATTAGATTGTAAGACTTATAACAATGTCAGGTGCATAAATAATACTTATTACTGGAGCATTGGAATAACTGGTAATTGTATCTTTCATATAATGTACTTCAACAGGAAGAGGAAGGATCCACGTGAGATGCTAGCTCAATAAGCTTTCTTCTCATCCCTGATCTGATCTTTTGACTGAGGCTATAGAGCAGCGATAAGACTGGCTGATACCACAAAACCTGTAAGCCTCTCATCAGTCACTAGTGCTGTTTTCCTGCAGGGGACAGGCAGAGGCGTGTGATGGCAGCTTTTCTCTTGTCCCTGGCTCAATATAGATCTGCTGTTGAATTTTCTGTTCTGGAACTCTGTTTATTTTTAGTTCAATGTATGTATAATGTTGTCCTACACTAAAGGTTTTAATTAAGTTTGTAAGTCTGTCCTGAGCCTTGTGCAGATGGGTGTCTTTGCTGAGCTGCCTTAAACATTGTTAGGTTTTGGTAGTCCTTGGTGATGCTGATCACTTGGAAGCAACACAAGATGTTCTGCAGTGGGTTCTTCAACTGGTGTTCAATGCTGGGAGTACGGGAAATACTCTTTTGCATCCAAATAGAAGAAACCTAAAATTTGGACACACATTCCTCCACTCCTTTACTGTATCTTGTGGAGAGGCTTTGATCTAGCCTCCAAGCCCTCTAGGAATGTTCAGGTGGTGGGGAGGGTTATTAATTCTCACATTAGCATAGATACTCTTGTTTTAAGGTGCCTTTAAAAAGAAGAAAATAATGGTTACCACCAGAGAATGAATGAGGAATGTGCTCCCTCTCTGCATGTCCTATTGGTGTTGTGATGGACTATGCAGGATAGCAGAGTCACACTGCAATGTATCTGTTACTCTTAGAGCTCTGAAGTAGTTAGCCTGAGGTTTGTTTCTTCTTTCTGCTGTTAGTAGTCAACTGTGCTGTTCACTTTGCACCACGGATGGTATGTCATTTACCTTGCTGGAACAGAGTGATGAGTTTGTGTGAGTTATGTTTGTAGCTCTGGGATTTGGTGCAGCCCTCCACATGCATGTGGAGTGTCCCCTCCACTATGTTGGGATTGAACAGCTTTTGGTCTGAAGGTGCAGGTCTGAAATATTGTGTGATTAACAAGACAGTGTTAATCTTGTTCCTGCATTTATGTCTACCTTTAACATAGTAGGTGTTGCCTTAGGAAAATCAGTATAAGGGTTTAGTAAGATTTATTAGTTATTACAAAAGGCAGTTACAAAGATGCTGTTTTCTGCAAGGCATTTGGCTGCTGCATGAGGTAGCTGAAACTATATTGCAATTAGTGAGAATGAATTGGTTGCAAATACTCTTTCTTGAATAGTTCCATTAACAGTCCCACTAACAGTTGTAGTGAGCCTTTAATGAATACAATAAGCCACATAACCCACACAAGCCTGTGTGGCTTGGTGCATGATGTGTGCTGCAACGGTACCCTACAATCAGGTTTCCCATGGGATCCACTAAGTGCTTCAACAACCTGGCATAATTTTTACTTAAATATTGTTACTTCAGTGAGTAGAACAGACTTCCCCCCCCCTCCCCGATTTCTTTCACATCAATTTTGTTCTGTTAAGCACACTTGAAGAAAGGTGAACATATTGGAGTAGTAAGGATATAGGGCATTAGTAATGTACTGTTCTTGTAGTATGATGGGGTGCTCCTTGGGTAGGATCAGTGCCTTACAGAGGCACTTTGGTGGCTTGCGCAAGCAGTGAAACCCCTCTTCATTGCAGAACAGAACTGCTCCAAACCCCTTCCAAGACATATCTGAGTACTTGGATGCATAAGCCTGTACTGAATAGCAGGTCCTGTATCTAACAGAGGCAGAATGAGGTAAAATTAGACCTCGCTTCTGCAATAGCTGAGCCAAAATGAACTTTAGAAGGTCTCCAGTCTGTTCTTCATGCAGATGATCCCTCTCTATTGTCTTCTGCATTACATCTGACAGCTGCCAAGCAGAGAGAAGTGGTTTGAAGAAGTGCTGGGAGGGAAGACTGTCTGAATGCTCAGTCAGTATTCGTCAGTCCTTGCTAATCAAACTGTTCTTCCTGATTACTTTTGGATCAGTCTTGTTAGTCTTCCTTCCCTTTCCTTGCAAAAGAAAGGATATATAGGTTTGAAACTCTGGAGTTCACTTGAGTCTGTTTCAACCTTAGTTCACTACTTTGTAGCCAGATGTCTCCTTCAAAAGGCAGTCTCAGCTGTCTTGTGTGGCATATTAGCATGCTCAGGGTGTGCCCACATGGTCATGCTATTCAAGTATATTTTCCTCAAGATTAATATTCTAGCATCTTCTAGAGCATGGACTGATGGGGTTTGGGATACTATACTGTGCTTTTGAACAAATGTGAGAGTAAAAGATGAGATCTGCAGGATTTCCTAGGGGGAAGTTGCCCTCCAGTTATGAGGGACCCCCAATGTCTTTTCAAGATGGTTCCACTTTGTGCAGGGACATTCCTTTACCATGCCAGAGCTCAGGTCAACATTCAAGATGTATCTGTGTCAACTGTCTGCAGCACTGGTAAGCAGACAGGACTCTGTAAAACATGACTGGCTTGCTGCTGGTTGAGTCCTTTCCAGTGCCAGCAGTTGGTAGATGTGGACTCAAAGATCTTACAGGTCTTTTCCAACCATAATGATTCTGTGAGATGAAAACACAGTGTTGGTTTTCTTGTGATGTTGTGTTTTCTTTTTTTTTAACAGATCCTATTGCAGAGGGACCTGTACTGGTTTGGTTGGCATTAGGGCTGCTGTCTGCTGGGCTCAGTTCTTAACTGTTGAAATTCACCCCGTACAGTTATCTCACAGGTCTGATTGGGGCAAGATACTCATCTTTGTGCCTACATAAAAGGTTAAATGCTTTGAAGAAACAGTGCTTTTTCTAATGTGTTTTCTCCTGCTCTTCCATAATACCTTTACACACACGTGCAGACAGGCAGAACAGATGAGAGATCATAAACTAATTGTTGTTTTCCCAATGTTCTTAAAATGTAATAAAGCAGTGGCCTTGTCTTTGTAATCTGATTGTTGTTGACTGGTGGAAATTTAACAACTATATGGATAATTCCTGCTCCTTTTCGCTACAGGACCTTCTTCTCCTCCCTTAAGGGTAAGAGCAATTCTGTACGTGTGTCACAGCTGCTGTGTAGGGCTGAGAAAATGGCTGGTGTGAGCTGGCTTGGACAAATCCAGAGAATTATCTGCAGCTGAGTTCACTAACCAAATCTGAATGCTGTGCTGTTAGTATTCCTCGTGTTGTATTTTATATGCCTCTTGATGTCCTCTTCTGCTGCCTCTTGGCCAGTACTTCAGTTACGAGCATACATTCTAATGCCCTGCGTGTCTAGAGCAGGTGTGCATTGTGAATAACAGGGCTTATGTGGTTTGAAGAAGTCTAGTTAGAGTGGGTGAGGGGAGCTGCAGTTGAATGATAGAAGATCCATAATAGTGGATTTTAATTCACTGTAAGTCTGGATTTGGTTAGAGCTCTTTAAGTCTCCCTTGTGGCAGCCCAAACCAGCTTTGCCCAAGGCCTAGGTAGACTGATTATCTGCAGTTGCTAGGATAGAGCTATCCCTATGTTACCACCTGTTTATCTGTTGTGGATTCCTTGGATTGTTTTTTTTTTTTAACTAACTGGTTTTGATATGTAATGGGGATGGCTCATAAGGGAGTTCCTATGGATCTACTAATTGTTAGAGCTTCTTTCATTAGAAGCCTCACAGGGCTGCATAAAACTTGTCTTGAGACCTTGTAGAGAAAAGGGGTGAGCTTAATCTCCGTACTTCTAACTGCAGCACATCTTCCTTGAATCCTTAACTTTTCAGTTCAGCTTTGGCCAAAGGCCATAAGTCAGGCTGTATGGCTTTGTTAGGCAAGAATTGGCAAGTGATGCAGTTTCATTCTGGATTAGTGTGTGTGGCATTCTGCTTTAAAAGGCATTTTTTGTACAGTGTTTCAGATGGTAAATGAGTTGTCTTCTGGCCTATTAGAAGGCATCAGTCTTAGGCATAGAGAGTTAAAAATGCCACAGGGTATGAGGAATGCCTTTTGTTACTTTTTCCTCTGACTCTAGGTTTTGATTAAATTTTTTTGTTGTTTTTTTTTTTATAGCAATTTACTGTTTCTGCCCCTAGAAATAAGAAATGAGGTAAATTAACTTCAGCACTGTTAATGGTGGGTTAATATAAGTGCAAATAAATGCAAGAAGCTGTAGTGGCTTCAGACTACTTAAACCAGATGGGAATTATCTTGACATGGTGAATACTTGACTTTTTTTGGTGTTTGCTCAAGAGTATTAAAAAGATGGAAGAAAAATGCTTGCTCTTTTTATTCATAGCTACATTGTTTGCAAGTACTTCATCATCTTTAGATATGTCAATATTTTAGCTTTCTAAAGTAAAAAGTTTGTTTAATGTGAAAGCAACTGCATTGATAACACTGAGACAAAAATATTGATAATTATTGCAGGGGTTATTAATTGTCATGCCTTTTTTAGCTTCTGTTTTGATGGCCCAAGTTAGTAGTAGAGCACAAGTAGGTGTCAAGATATGAGTTGACAAAACTTTAAAATAGTTAACTATAATTATTAACTATTGAGACAATAGATATAGAAAGGCATTACTCCTGTTTGGTTAAAGGCTGGGTTTCTATGTGTTGGTTTTAACCTTAAGTGGAGAGGAGATCCACTTGGGTGGAAGGTGAGTGATAAGTTGTCATTCTAGTGAAGTTTAAGACTTAATTTGGACTTGCTGCAAGCTTTCTCTGTTATTCCCCCGGAATGTTAGTAAATCAGTGTTTGAAGAACTGTTTTTTCTTGTTGTTGTTATTCCTGCTTGTCTTTATGGGAGTCTTAGTCATTGATGACTTCAGCTGACAAAGCTATATTTCCTAGTACACATAACAGAGCTGGTCTTGCTGTACGTGTACCAAAGCAGCTTTGGAAGTGCAACTAGCTTGTATGTTTTATCATACTATATGTTGGCAGCACTGAATGTGGACACGTTTACAGTGAGAATATATGATCCTGTGTACTCCTACATCTCAATATTCGAAGACTGCTCTGGAGTACTTGGAGAGTAGAGGGTTCACACTGTGATAACTGTTAATGTCTGCCTCTGTTTTCCCAACTATGTAGGAATATGAGTGACTGTTATCCTCTTGTGTTGTACATAAGGATTAAATTAATGGTTTGTGCTTTAATTTTGACCGTGATTGTTAGATAAATAATTCTTTCTGGAACAGAAAGCACTTTGTAAGTGTCAAGAGTGTTTGCTGTAGTTTGTTGCCATGTAATTTAAGAAGCAATGTGGCTTTCTGGAAAGGTTATTCTTTCTTCTAATGGATGTCTCAGAAAATGCAAGTATTTTTAAGATGATTTCTGCACTTGACTGTGTAGCTGGGACAGTGTATAGAGCTGTACTATAAGGAGCCTGTAAGGATGCATACCTATACACTGAGTGGTAAGCAATCAATACAAATTTTGTGGTAGGTGGACAAGTTTACCTTCAGAGTCTGCTTGCTTTTATGGTGTGCTGCTGTTAAACTGGGAATAGTTGTGGAAAACCATACTTCAGCAAGGTGCTTTCAGACAAGTTTTGGGATCTTTGGGCCATATTACTGTCTCTGTGGGGCTGGGTATCGTCTTTCAGTGTAAATCTGGAGACTGCCATCTGAAGTAAAATTCTTGAGATCAATTAATGTTTCAATACCTTGCTGGATTTCTGACCAAGTATTTCAGCAGTTTAGTTCTCCAAGTTGTTGAGTTAGTCAAATTGGTTTGTTTGAAACTTTGTGACTGAAGTGTGTACTGGAGGAGCAGAAGCTGTAGTGCATAGTCCCAACCCATTCTGAGTTTGGGTTGATATGTGATGGATATTGGCATGTGGCGTGGGGGTGTGCAAAGAGCTTTTGTGTAGTTGCTCTGTTATGCTATGACAGTTTCTGTTTGTAGAAGGCCCATAGAATTTTTGCTTCCTTACCAGCTTAACTCGCACCACCATCAAGTTTTTTCCTCCTGGACAGTGTGTATTAGGTGTCTGGGTAAAAGAACTAAGCACTGTTCTCTGGAATAAAAGGAGATTAGTGGAAAAGGTCTTGCTCTGAGAAGTCACAGCTATTACCATAAAATTACAGAAACCATGTTTTCTTTCACATCTGTAGTGTGTGGTTATCAGATTGCTTTGCTTTGTTTAGATAGCAAAGAGCCTGAGGTAGTGGATGAAGGGAAATCTGGATGCAGGAAGGTAAGTGGAGTTGAAATAAGGGAAGAGAATTATATAAGGCTACAGTAGAGATTAACTGTGAGAAATGAGACAATTCAGGTCTCTTTCCACTTGAAGCTTGGCAGTTTTGGATACAGTCAGAATCCTTGCTCTCAGTAGGGTAAGAGGAATGTGTGAATAGGGAGGTTTAACTCCAGCTTCAAGAGTATAGCTAATTTTGCCCAGTGAAGGCAAGCTTTTGATACAGGAGCTGACTTCCCTTGTGCCTGTTGGTTTTAAAGCCCTTTATTTTAAAAAAACCATGATGCTATGTTTTGTGACAACCTTGAATACAAAACTAGTTTGCAGGTATCTTCCTCCAGTAGAATGCATCTGCAAAGGTTGCAGGGGAGCAGGAAAGATGACTTGGGTTAGGTCTGCTGTAAGACTGGTCTGAAACAAGGATTGCAGGCAGATGGGACCAAGTACTTCAATGTTACTTGAGGGATGCCTCAAAAAACAAGGTGTAGCTCAACGTGACAGTCTTTTAAAAGGTTTCCATTTTGCACTGGGAAAAAAGAACAACCACACTTGCAATTTAATTTCTTCTCCTCTCCTTTTGAAAAGACAGCAGTATTTGCAGGAATTGAAGGGAATATAGGGAGGCTTCCTTTGAAGTGTTACTGGATTGTGATGAAATTCACATATACAGATTTTAATACATATTTCTAAATAAAAATAGTAGATAGGTAAAAAATAGATTCCTCTGTAGCTCTTAGTGATAAGGGCTTTGGAATCAAGTTTAGCTACTTTTTTTTCCCCCCCATTAAAATTCCATAAACATGAAATGACAGACTCACAACTAGAAAACTTAATCTAACTCAAATAAGATCATAGCACAGACTAAGAAGCTGGAAATTGATTGTTGTCAATGTGTTTGCATGTATGTGCTTACTACTTCCTGACTGAGACCTGCTTTCAGCAGCTTGGGGATGATCTGATAATTAACTGGCAAATGAAAATTCTCTTACTAAATTATTAGATTACAGTGTGGTCTCAGTAGCTGCTGAGCTGCTCAGAGAATTAATTCCCTTTCCAGTCTATGGTAGAGAACATGAATCTTTGATTATACAACCTAGGGAAATGTATTTAAAGGAGAATACAGAGCCCCTGTTTCATTATTAACAAATTGTCTTCCTGACCCTGCAGGCAGTCCTTTGCACATCTGTCAGTGTTTGCTATCCTGAAAATATGTAATTGGTGCTTGATGCAAGTGCTAACCCAGGACTCTTGGACTGGTGCTTTATATGCATTCTGAAGGGATAAATCCAGGAGAGGTGGGCAAGGAGCAGGTTTTTGAACTTGATCACCATCCAGCAAGTAACAAAGGAAGAGATCTGAGTTATGCCTGAAATTTTGGCTGGATAATGTTCTTGGATGCAAGTGACTGTAGCAGTTACCTATGCTGTTGGTTACTTGCATTTAAAAAATTGACTTTGTGATTGGAAAAACTGAGATTGAATTGTTGGGAATTGATACACTAGTAAAATGATCTTAAATCCCTTGAATATACTGTGTGACAAACTGATAGTACGGAGCAGCGTTTCAATGTTCAACCGCTCTCTTCTCTGAGCAGCAGGCCTCTGGAGAGGGGATTATTTTATTAATTAGATGCTACCCCCACCAATCTCATGTGTTAAAAAGCTTTAGCATGTTTACTCAAACCTTTCAGAATGAAATAGCAGGTAAGCTAATACTGGGTGGGAAGGTGGGGTGTAATGGGTGGAAAACTTACGTATTCAGTCCCAGCATAAATCACATCAGCTTCAGTGATGCGGAGTCTGTCTTGAAATTGATCAAACAGGCTCTCTAACTTACTGTTGAAATCGAAATTTCTGTTGTCAGGTACCAAGTATCCAAGTTGTTATGACAAATACAATTTATGTTGAAATATAGCTGCATGGTACTACATTCCATACTTCAGAAATCATTAGAAATCATCATGAGACTTCAGTAACTGCTAATTGGTGTGGTTTGTGACCATCACTCATTAAGTCGCCAGAGCAGGAACAAATGCACTTAAGCCAGTTGTGGTATTTGGTTTCTGGCTTGTAGTTTTTCTCATTGGCTTGCTAGAAACCTGGCCTATAGCTTTACTTGCTTTCCTCTTTGAAGTACGACGAATGAAGAGCTATTTGCTTCATTGCTAATTATTCATTTGGTGGAACTAAGTTTTAAACAACTTGCAGTGTTTTGAGCTGTAGTTGTGGCTGTGGGTGTTGTACTGGCTTCCAGTGCCATGCCACATTACTTTGCCTGTCCCACTGACTGTGTGACAGGCAGGTACCTTGCTGGTCACTAGAAGGTAGGTACGCATTTAAGCAGTCACTTTGTGTGGAATTAACACGCTACAGGTGCTCAGCACACAGTGAAGTGATTGGATGTTTGAGAGCAGAGCCACAGGAGTGTTTGGGTCTTCAAGACCTGCCTGAACGTGTTCCTATGCCACCTGATCTAGGTGAACCTGCTTCTGGAGGGGGGTTGGACTAGATGATCTCTAAAGGTCCCTTTCAACCCTACCATTCTATGATTCTCTGAATGGTGTTAGGCAGTTTAAATTTCTCTACGAAGTCGTCTTCCTTGAGAAGCACAAATCTTTTAATGCATGCAGCCTGAGACACAGCCTTATCTTTGATCATATGTCCTTAGACCAGCAACAGTAGCAATTCGAGCCCCTAATTTTACTCTTGAGACAGAAGGTTTATGTACTTTGCTAACATGTTGTGCCCTTGAAGACTGATTTCATCACAGTAAGACACTGAACTGTAATACCCTTTAAGAGAATCTTGAGTTGAGCAATTGGGAAATAACAAAAGTTTTAGAAGAATTGATGTTCACTCTGGCTATAGATGTGTTTGCAATTGGGCTGCAGTTTCACTTTGCTCATTTTTAGCAAGTTGTTTTTTCATTTGGAGATTTGGAACTGTAGGAGCTAAGTAGGTGTGGACTCAAATCAAGAATACTTGCAAGACTGACTGAAATCCCATATTTAACTTGAAACTCATTTATAAAAAAGACAGATGAAAGCTTTGAGAATTTGGCTTTGCAATAGCAGTGAACAGAATCATCGCTGGCAGTGTACACCTCTGTGCAATGTGAGGCTATGTAAGAAATGTGTAGTGACTGTGCCATGAGAGGATGGGAGCAGTTCCTGCTGTGTTCTGTGTTTTTGATGGAGTCAGCTGTCAGCACAGCTAGATGACAGCAAGAGGAGTGGAAGCTAGAATGCAGAGCTAGTGGCAGTAGTACTGCTGTGAGGTGTGGTAATGTCTGCTCTAGCAGGTTTGAACCACAAGGACCAAAAAGGAGCTGATGCAGGCTCTTGTGAGCAAAACTGAGGAGGGGAGCAGGCTGGTTTTCTGAAGTGCCCTTTTAAAGCTACATCTTTAAGGATCACCATTTTAAAACTTGTCTGTTCTGGTCTATAAGTTAATGGTAGAAGATGAGGGGTTTTTTTTAAGCATAACCCAAAAGAGTATGGAATAATTACAAACCCAAACTTATATACCTATATACCTTGACCAACGGCCAAGAAAGGATTCAGACTTGTTTAATTTCTTGGAGCTGGGTTCCTGGGAGCCCAAAGTGGTCACAAATGAACTGTTAGGTACTTCTGGAGAAATCTGTTACCTGAAGGCTTGTAAAGTAATTAAAATAAATAATTCTATCTGTGACTCAAAGAATATGTCAATTTTGTTAATAGTATGTCTTGGTATCTGTCTTTGTAGGTATCTTGAGGTAGGAATGATGAAAATGAGTGGGAAAGGTCTAGTTCCCGTTAGATGAAGATTTTCCTGTGTTGCCCAAGTGCTGCACAGCTCCAATTGACTTTAGTGAACTATACCCTTAATGCTCCAGATGCAAAGAAGGAAACCTCTGGTGGTGGCTGTTTGTGCTGAGACTGAATGAGCACTTGGGAATTAGGTGGTTAGAGATTTCCTAGACTAGAGATGACCTGGCAAGAAGGTGCGAGGTAACATGGGACTCAAAATTAATTCAAATGTTCTCATCAAATTTGATGCAAAAAACACCTATCAGGCATGAACATCAGCATTTAAGTAAATTCCAAATGCTTGCAGTACAAGTACTTGGGTACCGTGGTTAACCTGTGCTGTGCTTTCATCTATAGTGATGTTAGGCAGGTGTAATTATACATCTCAGCAGCAGCTGAGCCTTTGAAAAAAGGTGGATTCGGGAGTGGCCATGATGGGTCTGAGGTAGCAGACAATAAGTGGAACCGAGGACAGAAAGTAGTCAACACCTTGCCAGACAAATCCTGGGCCTGGCTGATGTAGTGCTATTGGCTTACCTCTGACTGTAACAATACTGCCTCTGCTGTCAGATTTTCCTGGCCTGGAGAAAGTGAGAACACTTTTGGATCAAGATGGTTCATTCATATGTCCTATAACAGGGAACAAGTGATCTAGGCTAGCCTTGTCAGGTGGTGAACTTCCACCCTTTTTATGAAGAAAGAGAATATAGCTTTATGCAGAGGACAAACAGATGCAATACTGTCTGGTCACAGAGTCATCTGTGTAGGGAATAGATGATGTTTTCAAACATTGTTCTCAGATGTTTTCCTCATGAATTATGCAACATGCTTCCTTAATGAAAGCTGGATAAGAGCAACTAAAATTTTGAGTTACCTTCCTCTCCTGAGGAAAAAGCCCTTAATTGTAGCTAGCAGTGTCTTCCATGGCTTCCTGTCATTGTCTTGCTCATAAATAATTGATATGCTTTATGTACCCTTTATCTCATACCAGCCTTAGTTGTGCCAGTTGCCAGGTAGTGTTTTGACTTAATGTTCCACCCAACTTCTTGTTGAAGGTAAGAGATGGGCTTGATACAGCTCTCATATCTGGAGACAGGCTTTGCACAGGCATAAACACAACTGAAGTCTGAAGTTGATGATGAGATGTTAGCATACTGGTAGTTTCAGAAAGACTGAACTGACCAAGCTGCAGCTGGTGTGTTTTGCCTTCTTTCCCTGCTAATGCAATCTGGCTTTCTCGGAGCACACAGCTGTCTCAGCATAACTGTGCTCCCTTGCTAAAAATAGCTGATGTACTAATGAAGTGGGTCTGAGGGGCACAGAGAAATGTTCTGCAGATCCAGTACTTCACTGGGGTGCTAACTTTAGGTACAATACTAAAACCTCAATCTTTGCTGCTTCCCACAGCTGTCTTCTGAGATTTTAAGCATGCTGCTGACGTTTCCTTTTCTATTTTCTATCCAAAAAGCAGGTAAATAGCCTGGAGGGAGACAATGGGAAGCAAGGGGAGACAGGGAGCAAGGACATGTGACTCTTTAGAGAGGCTCATACTAATGGAATTACTACAGGTGGAAATAAAATGAAAACTGCCCTTTCCTTTCTTAAAGGAGAGGAGTTTTTACTAGCTGAAGTGATAGCTGAATTCCTTTTTTAATGTTTTCATCTGAGACACAAAATACTTTGACATCAAATCTGTTCAGAGACAAGGAAAATTTAAGTTCTAAAAATATTCCTGTGTACCTGCAGAGATGAATGGTTGTCGTGACCCATAGCATCACAGACAGGATCTCCAGTAGGAACAGAACTTGTTCTACTATATCTTAGGATTTCACTTGAGCAATTGTGCTTTGAAACTTGGTCTGGGGGGTTCACAGTTGGGGAACTGAGGAGGTGGTTGTTTCAAGTGCTGAAATACAGGAGGATGCTGAATTCCCTCTTTTTGTTGAAACTTACTAGCATGTTACAGCTAAGGTCACAGCTGTCTATTTGTGTGGGGGTATACTCAGATACCCACTGCATACTTTCCTTCTGTGGATCCAATGTGGTGCGGTTTGCAAGTGCAAAACATATATTTCGCAGATTACCACGGGGATCACTTTAATCAGCTTTGAGACCTGCTAATGCTGTAGAGATCTCTGAAGAACTACTGCTGTTCATCTTCATGCAGCCCATGCAAGAGGAAATGAGCATCACGTCTCTGTGTCGTCGCTGGAGGAGATGCTTCTCTCTAGGTAACTGTACAATGGGCAACCACTTTTGTTGTGCATTATTCTCAATGTTGGGTGAACAGAACTAAGAACAGGGGATGTGGGAACACTTTAGAGCAAAAGGTCAGTATATATTCTGTAAGTCTTCTAATCTAGTGTTGGCTAGAAGCCAGTGTTACAGGCCTCTGGGCTTTTAGTAGAAGAATATAGATGGTTTTGCATTGTGAGCATATAAAGGGGATAATATTTCTTTTTCTTGTTTAAATTGTTCTCTTAAATCGCAATCAGCTGTGCTTGCAGCTGATCTGCTTAAAGCTGTTAGTAAATTGTTATAGGAATAGATGCATTACAGAATTGAAAAAAATAAAGCACTTGTGTGCCAAAATACTAACAGAACTACCGTGTGCCAAAGACATTTTTAGTTTCAACCAATATTAAGACAGGGAAATTAGCCTCCAAGGTGGGAAGAGAGAAGGCTAACTGCTCTGTTACAAAGATTAGCTGTGGCTGTCAGCTGTGCTAAGGAGACTTAATGGCTATCTTTTGACAAATTCTGCTAATCACGTAACAGAACTACTATGCTTGATAGTTATGTACGAGGCCCACAAATAGGATTACTAGTTGTGGTTATTCAAAGTGTGGATGAGAAGTGCTGGAATTCCAGGGTCATCTTTGAGCAGTAGGATTATTCAGAAGAGATGTTTGTTTTTGTCCAAAGTATAAAAATCCAGTTCAACTGCAACTTCTGCCACCTCATGTTCACTTTTCAAAATTGCTTTAACAAACAGATCTCTGAAATTCCAGGAACTGCAGTTAGTGATACTGGAAGAAGAGAGTAGAATTGCTATTTTGTGTTGTCAAATGCAATGATTTTGGTGTTAAACTAAGTGGGCTTCTTTTTTTCCCCCTTTATATAGTAAGACTTCTTGAGCTGAAAATTCAAAAGCAATTTTTAAATAAAAATAATGAATCCTTCGTTGTAACTGGTGTCAATTACTAGTGCCCACGACGTTTTTGTAAATGAAGTCTCAAAGCTGGGATGGGAATTTATCACTTAACAGTGATACAGGTTCAGCCTTGGAATGTAGCTGACAGTTGTGGCTGTAAAGCATGAGGCAGAGTAAGAATGGATAATGTTTGTCTCATGCAGTTTTATTAGTTCAGCATTATTGGCAGAAGCTGCTTGGTTTTGACATTAAGTGAGCAGGTACAGGGTGACTTGGGAGATGAAGAGCTATTTTGGGCAAAGTGCTATTCCTCTTGTGGTCTTACAAAGGCTGCATCTGAGGATAGTTAGAGGGAACAGAAACATCAGGCATTTTTGTCATTCAAAGAAGCAAAAAGAAATGCACTAACATGACCTTAACTCAGACCACAGGCAACCTTATGCACCTTTGCTTTCCCTTACCTGAATATTCTGAGGACTCATTTTTGCTTTAAAAAATATGGCTGGCTGCTTTTCATACAGAGAGAAATTAATTTTAACACACGGACCTGTTTCTTGTCCCTTGCCTCAATAGAAGTTCCGTTCTCCTGAAACACAAGGTATTTGTGTATGATCCTGCATCTGAATATTCTTTGTATATAGCTTCAGCTAAACTGTATACTTCACTCCTGCAGTAGCATCATCCTGGTTGCTGATTTTCAGTTCTCTGAAGTGTCTCTGGTGTTCTGCTAAGAATCTGTTCTGGTTGTTAGTGACAACTTTTAGCTGCTTCATCTATGTGAATTTGGGCATATTCATCAAAATCCAGGCTCCAGCTGTCTCTGCTTGCAGCATGCCATTTATTCACAATCTGAGGTTGCTCTTCAAGCTGTGTTTTGTGGCTTGAACTCCTTGGACTTAGGAACTTTATGGTCTGTAACTTAAGACTATTCTAAAAGATCTTATTCAGTGTCATGCAATTTGCCTTAAATCAGGGGTAAACATGAGGAAGAATTGACTTAACTTCACATGACATACACTGTTCCTCTTCAGGCTCATATTAACCGTGCTGAGCAAACTGAGTTCTTGTTCTACAAGTTTGTTACCTTACCAATTGCCTTTCTTGTGAAAATTTGTACCACTAAAGCTACAAAAGAGAGAGCTACTGGTGTTGTGTGTCTTAATGAGCTCCCATTTTGTAGGAGTTATTAGGTGTCTGTACAGTAGAATTGCTAACACTTAGATCTTCTTTAAGGCTGCAACTTTTAAGATAATCTTGGAAGCAGCATGCAGCTCTCCAGCCTTCAAGTAAGCAAGCCCAAACTAGTGGCCACTCATCTGTCTTGTGTTTCTTTCACTCATCAAATGAAATTATCTCCAAAATTGGTCTCGGAGTAGTCTGACAAGTGATCTCTTTCCATCACGACATCTTCTCTCACAGCTTGATGGCTCTTTGTGTGTGGCAGCTTCTCTTGCAGAACAAGTCACTATCTATTCCTGTAGGCAACTACTTTTAAGGAACTTTGGTAATCCATGAGAACTACTGTATTGGGTAACTTTTCTGCTTAACAATACCTCTTAGGCTTGTTAATTTTGATAATCTACACACATTGCATAGCTATGAGGAGAAAGAGAGAAGTTGCAGACCTGTGTCTCTTTCATTTCCTTTGCAGTATCTGAGTTAGTGTGATGGATGACAACTTTGTCCTTACATTGTGGAATTCAGAAAATAAGCTTCCTTTCTTCAGTCTTCTTGTCATGCTTCTAAAGCTTTACTTACTCTTAATATCCTTTTAGGGGCTCCTGTCTTCATCTGAGTCTCATTTTCTTTATTAGTATGTAGCTAGCACAGAAAATATTTACCTTAAAATCTATTGCTCTGTCGAGTGCATTTCTGTTGAAGATTGAAGGCAGATAATGAAGTAGTGCAAGAAAATGTACTTCAGGTAAAAACAACTCATTTAGCCAAGCTGTGAAGACACTGTTTATATATGAACTTGTTGACAATTCTGAACTGCAGAACTTCTCACTTGGTGTCGTCTTTGGTACTCAGTTTGTCACAGTAATGCTGTGAAAAGGATGTTATCATAAGGAAATGGTGATATACTTAATCTGTGGTGGATTAAGGGCAAATTTTGTATTTCAGTGCAGGAAAAAGTCTGAACTTGTCTGCTGCCTGTTGAAATATGAGTCTTAATTTCTCCAGATATTTAGTTAGCTGACTCTTTCTTTGAGGCTAAGCCTACAGCAGTAATGCCATGAGGTCTGTAAAAGATGAAGCTTGGAGGCCTTTGCTGATGTTCTTTTTAACTTGAAGGAGAGCTGTCTTTTGCATTTCTCTTAATTGAAAACTGCCATAACACAGTTGGGGGGACCCAAGGAACTCTATATGGCTGCTTAAAACTTTGACTTGTGACTGACTAAGCTTAGAGTCATGGAGTAGTTGCAGTTCAAAAGGATTTTGGGACACTGTAGTCCAATTCTGTTCCAGTGTGGTCAGCTTCTTCAGCTCAGTATCCTGTATTTGGCTAGGTGCTATTCCTGAAAACTGATGTATAAAATTGGTAGGATGATTGCTGGCTGTGACCCATAGTGTATTGCTTCTGGTTCTAAACTTGACATGATGAAGCCTGTCTGGTGAGCTTGCTGTTAAAAACTTGCTATTTCACATAGCTTGTGGTTCTTCTGTCTTAGTGAGGTGCTTAACTGCTCTATTATTTCTTGTTCTTAAAAATATACATATTGGAGCAATCAAGCACCTTGCCAAAATAGAAGTACTAACTAGCCATCTTACTCTGCTTAAAAGCAAAGTGATGCAATTTCAATAAGATTCCTTTGTGACTTCTGACAGTTGGCAAGCATCCTGAGTGACTAATCTTTTAAATGCTACTGAATTCACAACACTTTATTTACTCAATTGTAGAGAGGCTATGATTGTTACTGAGCAGACATTAAGGAGACCCAGACACAAGGAAAATGTCATCTTTGCATGCCCAGTGAAGTAAGAGCATTAACAGAATTCACTGCTTTCCATGTGATAAGAAATGCAATGTGAATTTGTCAGGGCATGAATGCTGGTTTCTCTTAACGATGAGAGAAAGCTATAAAATCTCTTGATATTTTTATCCAACTTTAATCCCATCTTTTTTTTTAGAAAATAAACTTCTTGATGTGAAATAAGAGCCTTGAAGAAACAGACAGGCTTTATAAGAAGGAGTTTGTATCTCGAGTCTGACTCATGGAACTTGTTAAGCACAGTGGGAAACAGTATTAGACTATGACACTAAGTGTGTCATGCCTCAGAGCTGAAGCCAGATGTGTTGGATGGTGTTTAAATTCCATAAGGATCCAAGTTGCATAAAACCAGTGAGTAATAATACTGTCTTAGTCTATTATGCTTCTCCTGTAGCTCTGTAGTACTTTCACAGAATACCTATGGATAAATGGGCTTGCAAGTATCCCTACATGGCAGTTGAGGCTTGTCTTCAGGAAAGAAAGCTTGAAGAGGGGGAATAATCACTTAATGACATGTCGATTCTGTTTCTGACAACACATGGCCAGTACAAAAATTCTGCTTTCACTTCCCCCTGAAGCACAAGTTAGTAAGCTGGGAGCAGCGTAGGTAGTGACACTGTTAATGGATTTTCGTGACTGGGGGCAGGTGGTGGGAATGCTGGGAAGGCAACTAGGAAGACCAACAGCAGAGATTAGGAGGTAAGAGCTGAGCCTAATGACATATTGAGCAAGTAAAGAGTGGCCCTATTAACACACCAAAACCATGCTAGGTTACTCTTGTAGAATCAGCTTCTGTTTATCAAATTGACTGTAAGATGAATGTAGTTAGAAGATAAAAATCTGTTGCAGCTAAATATAATAAATGAATAGTTTGAGGTACACTGATCTACCGTTAATGTGCTCCTTGAAGCATGAGCAGTTTTATCCAAGATGCGCTGTGTTGCAAGTTGTTGGAAAAATAACAGAAGATGCAAGTCTTGTGAGAGAGAAACCCTGCCAGAATGAGAAAGGGGAAGTCAATGAGTCTGATTCTTTTGGATATAGGGAAGCACACACTACTGAGTAACAGCTACTCAGACTTTGGTTTTAAGTTCCACCAAGGTTGGAGGTGGTCAGATGTGTCCTGTCTTTATCCATAGTCTTTCTGAAACAAGGAACAGAGGTGAAGTTGCTTTCATATGGCTGAAGCGATGGTCTGCACGTGGTCAGGTGCTCTTGAGGGGAATGCCTTTGGAAGGTAGTATAGCTTCTGGGACAGCTACCTCAAGTTCAGGACTCCTTAACCTTTCCTTATGCAGGGAAGGAGAACATCTACAGCTAGGAGCATAGGTCACTGTGTCTGCAGGCTTCTGGGTGTGATCTGCTTAGTAATGGGGAAGGAGGTGGAGGGCTTTCGTGGTGGGCAGGATTACTGGATAATCTTACAAAATAAGGCTTATTCCCATAAGAGTTGATGCAGCTGACTTGAGCCACTTCCAAATTTGCAAACCTTCTTAGTACATCTGTTTCTACATACTCAGTCTGCTTTGAAAATATTTCAGGTTATCTAAAGATTGTGGAGGCAGTTGTCCTTGGGGCACCTATGTTGGAGAGAACAGCCAAGAGCATAGTGCATTAAGAAAACCTAAATACCTCTGAACTTTATCGGCTGTATTGACTCAGTTAATCCTTTAAGTTGTGGGACAGCTTCATGATACTTGGCAGTGAAGAGAGTATAGAGCAGGAGGATTTCAAGCATCAGAGGGAGTCATGGAAAAGTGAAACAAACTAGGTCTTAAATCCAACAATTTTTACTGCATGTTTATTCTAGAATAATTGTTCTTCTGTTCTGTAGCTTGACCAGGAAAACAAAAAGATGAAAGCTGCTTCCTTGCACTTAATGCTCTTAAGAGTACTGCTGTTTGATCTCCTTTGCAGTTACACAACATGAAATCAATGGGAGAGAACAGCAAGTGTCCAGTGGTGCTCTTAGCTTTGTTTTTCTGGAGGGGAAAATACCCACTCGGCAAGGTTGAGCAGTCCTCTGCCTTGTGGCAAGCTTCTTCAGGCTGAGTAACTGAATATAGCATTATAATGGCTTAGTCTTGCATTATGTTTGGTCTTATAAATTTTGCTTCCTAAATTTATGTCCTTTTTCACGAAGTAAATACTATCAAGTTGGCATATTCTTGCTGTCTGAATTAATGTCAACTGAAATGAAAGAAAAATCAATCAATTAGCCTTGTAAGTTCAGCTTAAGCTCTCCGAAGTATGAATTCATCATGGTCCACACTTGCATCGGGCAAGAGACTGTGCTGTTGAAGGCATATTTATTAATTACGTTAGGTTTATTGGCCAGCCACTAGCAATGCAAAGGCGCTTTTTTTGTGTGTGTACTGGACTATATTGCAAGAGGAATGGCTGGTGTTGCCCTCCAGTGGCTGATAGCCAGAGGATTCGAGGCCCGGCTGCACTACCAGTGAAGTCACGGAAAGTCTGGGATGAGAGTGGGATGTTAGCTCAGACCTATAGCCTGTTTTAAAAAGACAAATATTGGCGATGGGTGAGAGCTGAAGTGTTCATTATATTAAGGTTGTGTTAGGACTGAAGCTTTTCCCTCAAGCTGTAGCTAGGGAGGATGCTAAGTTCAGGGTGCTCGCTTATTGATTGCACGAGTCCTTTTCAGCCACTGTGTTGATAAGATTAGTTGGCTGCAGTATAATCGTAGCTTTACACAGAAATCAGAAACAGCTGCTGAATTGGCTTTACAGTAGTTCCTTTTCAATGTTCTCTTAGAATGGAATTCTCAAATAACCCTCTGGTAAAGGTGTTATTGTCGGGTTACAAAAAGTTGTCTTAGTCTTGTCCAGAGCCTCCTGTGCCAGCTTTTTAAACCCATAGCTTATTTCATAAAATGTCATTATTCTCATACTTTACATTACTTGAGCTGTAACTATCTCCCTAGCTCAGAGTGGAAGGGCAAAGTAGTTAACTTGTCTGCTGCAACTTTGGTCATAATTTTGAGGCTTGACAGAAAAACCAGAAAATTTCTTTTTCTTACTTCAGGTTTTCTTTTTAGTGCTAAGCTAGCCAGTGCTACACGGGACTCATCTCCAAGATGTCTAGAGGCAATACAATTAAGTCAAAAACCTCGCTTTGAAGCTGTAGGTGGAAAGCAAAAAGTTTTTTCTCTCTCGTTTCAGTTTAAACTTGAGTCTTATCACCGTGGCCAGGTGATGGGGGACTGTGGGAGACTGCTGCAGGGAGCTCTCCGAGCAGCCCCCGCTGTCCCTTCCTTCACTGCCCCGTGGGTGCCGATGTGGAGGTGGGCCAGGCCGTAGGGGACGCCGTGCGAGCAGTACCTCACC
>WBNH01011550.1:0-34321 GCA_013401255.1 Urocolius indicus | reverse complement strand
CGGGGGGGGGGCGGCCCGGGCGCTGGCGCTGAGCCCGCTGCCAGCTGGCTCCGGGTGGGCCCCGCCGCCCCTTCCCCGCCCGGCCGTTATTTATCAGCCTCGGCCGTGGCGAGCGCGGGGGAGGGTGTGTTCGTCGCTGTCGCTCGCTGCCCGCGTTCGGCCCTTCCTCCTCCCCGCGGCGCGGTCCCGCCGGGAGCTGCCGGCCCGGCTGCGGCCGCGGGCTGACCGCTGCTCTCTGCGCTCTCCCCGCAGCACCTGTCTGTTCCCCGTCGGGCTATAAGAAAGCGGATGATGAGATGTCCGGCGCCACGTCCTCGGCGGATCTGGACGAGGCACCAGCCCGCACCATTTACTTGAACCAGCCCCAGCAGAGCAAGTTCCGTGACAACTGGGTCAGGTAGGGAGCAATCCCCGATTTTCCTTTTCGAGGCGGCAGCCTGCACGCCTCTCACCGTGGGCGGAGAAGACTACGGTCACTTCTCTGCCGGGCGTCCCTGTCCAGACCTGGTTCAATGCAGTCTCTGCCGAAGCGGACGGGTTTGGCTGCAGTGTGAGCCAGGATATGGCTGGGGTAGAGGTAGAAAGGAGGGATGTAGCAGCAGCGAGCAGTAAACATCTTGTGTCAACAATAGTGAGAACAGGGAGCTCGTAGAGCCGCATGGCAAAGATGGATGAAAAGGTCTTCACATCAGTAAGGACACTGAATTTTGGAATAACAGGACTTAATCTGATGCTCTGGATACAAGAGTCTAATTTGTGGAAATGCGAGATTTGGATTAAATCCACTATGTAAACGCCAGGGAGAGACGTTTGGAAAGTAGCATCTAGTTACAAGATCAATTAGACCAAGTACAAAAAGAAAGTATTGAACAAGGTTAAGAAAATGAGAAGTGAGTCTTGCAGGATGAGAATAATGAGAGTTTGCCAACTTGCATCCCCATGCATGCAAGACCGGTCAATTTTTCTTCTTTAACTGAAGACTGGAGGGAATTTTCTTTAGCATTTGGAGCCTTCCATTGCAGAGATGTGTGCCTAAGATTTACCTTGGTCTGATTAATTCTCTGCTTTTGAAATTTAAAGGCACAAAAGGAAACATAAGCAAGTTGTGGCAATGCTTGCCACGTTTGCCCGAGGTTAGTTAGGTGAACAGATGGCTCCTGTCATGACTAAGGAGGAGTGTTATTTAGCAGGCTTCTGTTTGTTAATGCAAATGTTTGGGTTATTGTTCACAGAACGGTTTACACAATGAGTGCTTTCAGGAAAAGGGAAGAATTCTATATCCTGCTGAAATGATGGTTTCCATTAGATTGTTTATTGTATTTATTATCAAGATTAGTTCTTAGAATATTCACTAGAAGGATATCCTCTGTTCTAGATAATGCAGCAACTTATTTATACAGGGTTTTCTTTTCAGCTCTGACTTACTATGTACTTGTCTGAGTCTGTGGTTTAGGAGCAGTTAAAATGACACATTTTCTTAGTGTCCTGTTTCTTCTACGTGGGAAGAAACATGGGATGTTTTCTCACTTCATTTTAATTTTTCCTTGACTAATTATGAGCCAAGTTTGAGTGTTTGCTGTGGTTAGACTACTTGTGCTTTTCCTGCTTTACAGAAGGAAAAGCATGGAATAGAGGATTGGCAGAGTCTGTACTTTAGATTCTCCTGAAGGGATTCTGTTCCGATCTGGCTTCATCTTATGAAAAAGTAGTGACTCTGCTACCAACAGCTTGTTCCTAAGAGTGCTGTATCAACAGCTGAGAGCTGTAGTGTCCAGCTCGCTGTCTGGAAGCCATCCTCGTGGTAGCTGTAGTTTTTCCATTAGCTTTTTGCAGCTTTGCCTCCTGACAAAGGCAGCCTGAGTTGTGAGGAACATGGGGATGTAAGAGATAGGACAAATTGCAGGTAGTATAGAGGGAAACTAGAAATGTTTGCATTACCTGATCTTAACATCTTAGTGTCATTTAGTAGATAAGTTGACCTTATCACAGAATCACAGAATGGTAGGGGATGGAATAGACCTCTAGAGATCATCCAGTCCAACCCCCTGTTAAAGCAGGTGCACCTAGATCAGGTCACACAGGAAATGTCCAGGCGGGGTTTGAAAATAGAGAAAGGCACTCCACAAGCTCTCTGGGTAGCCTGTGCCAGGGCTTCATGACCATTACAGGAAAGAAGTTTTTTTGTCACATTCAAGTGGAACTTCTTATGTTCCAGCTTGTGCCTATTACTCTTTGTTCTGTCACTAGACACTACAGAAAAAACTCTCCATCCTCTTGACACCCATTCTTTAGATATTTATAAGCATTGATAAAGTAACCCCGGTGTCTTCTGCAGACTCAACAGACACAGGTCCCACAGCTTCTCCTCATAAGAGATACTTCAGTCCCCTCGTTGTCTTTGTAGCCCTCTGCTGGACTCTCCAGAAGTTCCATCTGGGGAGCCCAGAACTGGACACAGGACTCCAGATGAGGCCTCACTAGGGCAGAGTAGAGAGGGAGAAGGACCTTCTTCAGACTATTGTCCACACTCTTCTTGATGCATCCCAGGATGCCATTGGCCTTCTTGGCCACAAGGGCACATTGCTGGCTTATATTTAACTTTGTGTCTACCAGCTCTTCAGCAGTTCAACTCCANCTGTCTACTCATCCAAGCCACACTGCCTGAGCTTTCTGATGAGGATGTTATGGGAGACAGTGCCAAAAGCCTTACTGAAGTCAAGGTAGATGACATCTGCTGCTCTCCCCTCTTCTAGCCAGCCAGTTATGCCCTTGTAGAAGGCTATCAGGTTGGTCAAACAGGATTTCACCATGATGAATGCACGTTGACTCCTGATAACCTTCATTTCCTTCATATGCTTACAGGTGATATCCAGGATGAGCTGTTCCACCACCTTTCTACGGATGGAGATGAGGCTGGCTGGCCTGTCATTTCCTAAGCCTTCCTTCTTGCCCTTATCGAAGACTGGAGTTATGTTATATAATAACATGCTGTTACTTAGTAAGAAGGCTTGGATCTATCGGACGTTTAGAAGAGTGTTAGGCTTTGACTGTACTGTCTCTATCCCCTGGATTAACTTTCTTCCCTTGGGCCAGTGAGAATGACAGGCAAAGGTGACTTGAGCTCATAATATCTGAGTGAAGATGCTTTGTGTGGAGTGAGAATGGTGGTGTATTTACTCACTCACTAATGTATATTGGAGTTTCTCTTGAATTGCAGTCTGTATTGCCTTTGGACTTTCTTAGTCTGTTTAGCTTGTGGATTTCTCGATGGCTCTGGGTTTGAATATGTATTATATATGTATATATGTATTATATCTGTAGGAAACAGTGCATGAGGCACAATGTTAAGTAGATAAACACGTGTATGTAAGGGCTTATGGAAAAATAGACTGAAGGAGATAAAACAGTTTTTGTAAATCATCTGACTTCTGACTGTCATCTTTTTGGTAGTCATTGGGGGTTCTCTGAGCAAACATAGGAGTTAGTGAATGTTCATAGTAAGTTTTCCAAATTAAGATATAGTGTGGAACAGCTTGTTCAAAACAGCAAAGTACATTAAGAAATTGAGGTGCTGAGTGTGGGGGAAGGTAGGTCAGTAGAATGGCTTTTTGCTTAAGATGCTTTAAGCATCTTGAACTAAACTTTTTTTGAGACAGAGTCACTGTTAGAAGTGAATTTCTAAGTTTGTTCACAAAAAGAAAAAAGTGATTAAGTTCCAATGCTTATTTTGGGACAACTCAAGCAAACTTGATAATTTCTTGATATCATTACTGTAAAAGCTAAGTGGCTGGCAAGGTGGCACTCGTGCTTCCAAAAGGCTTCGTGTGAGGATGTAGAAGGAAGAACTATTTCCTCTTTCCTTAGGCTTTCTGATATAATAAGGAAGATGATGAAAACTTGTAGAGCAGTGGCTGAATTTTTTGTGTGTGCTCTTCTCACTTTGTCACCTACTATTTCAAAACCTAGTGCTGTAAAACCCAGTTGTGTAGGCCGAGTTTAGATTGATCCTTTACAGGTGCATATATAGGGCTGTTACCGTCTTAATTACACTGCAGCAGCAGTAGTTCCTTCTGTAGAAATATACCTTTTACTTGTATTAGAAGCTGTTTTAATTCCTGTTTTTGTTCAGTTGAAAAATACGTATGTGTAACTTTGAACCTTTTGACAGAAGGTAAATCATGTTCCATTTTCAGGTGAAGCATTTTAGACACTCGGAAAAAAAAGTGGAACAAATATAATTACTTAATGCGACATGGCTGTAGTTGTGATATTAAGTATGCTGGCTTTTATGACAGCTAAGTAACACCTCTTTTGACTTCTTAAATGTAACAGATACGTGTTGGTTTAATAGGAACACTTAAATACTTCAATAAGAAAGTAAATATTTCCATCCTAAGAACTTCCTTCCGCTCTGTGTCACTTGTAGGCAATAATCTATTCTCAGGGATTCTACATTTGAGGATCAAAGTCTAAAAACAGCTGTCATAAACCTTAGACATCCCTGACTATAGCCAGTGTGTGATAGCAGTCAAGCTTCTGCAGATCCCAGGTAGCTATTTTCCCCTTATTTTCAGTGTGCTGTGAGGAAAAGGCTTTTATTTGCGCTTCTTTAAAATACTGGCTTTTACTTCTGGTTCAGGTATGAAACACAATGGCCGTGAGTCATTAATGTTTCCAACCTTGAACTCTCTTGCTCCTGGATTGATTCAGTATGAGCTGTTATGGTAGCATGTATATGCATTGTGTAGCAGATCAGCACAGTGTGAAAGTAACTGTTTAGCAGAGTGCCAGCTTGTTTGGTGTTTTTGACTTGAAGTATTATATTTGCTGAGTTTGCCTGATGGCTTAAACTTTTCATAACTTATAAGTTTGATTTACATGATGACCTGAACAGTTGGAGAGGTGACTCAAGTCTTTACTTTGTAGTGTGAAAACAACCTTTCCAGTCTCCATGTAAAAACACAGGGATATAGATGCAGTGTGATGATAGAGGTTTGACTGCTGTGTTGATACTTCTGAGATGAGTGAGCTAATGGCTTGAATACTTTTGCCAGATACATATTCAATGAGGGCTGGTTTATTTTGCATGAAGTGAGCATGTTCTACAGATTTGGTGTTCAGGTTAACACAATTCCTTGATGTTTGTTACTGATACAGGAATCTACACTGATCTCAGTGATTAATACTGAATGTATAACTGTACTGAATGCTCTTCCAGTACATGCAATAAAAATGACCAGTTAAGTGTCTGTCTTTAGTCTGAATTGAGACTCTCAAGTTTAGCTTCACCATGTGGCTTGAGTGGGAGCTCAGGGGCAGAGCAGCAGTCAAAAAGGACAAAATTGTCCTTGAAGGCTTTTCATGTTCTTGTTGAAAAGCTTCTCATTAGAACAGAATTTGGTGGCTTGATCTATTGAGGATATCCCAAAAGACTGAACTGAGGATTTTCTAGCTATCAGAATCTGAGACTTCTATACAGGCAAAAGTTAAATTATGCTAGGAAAGACAAGCAAAAAGCCTTCAGTGTTTACTTTTAAACTGTACAGTGTCTTAAAACTCAAGCCAAGTGGTGACAACCAATTTCTTTTTTTCAAAGGTAAAAGCACCAGCACAAGGAACTTTGCACTGAAGACTGTAATAAGGCTTCTAGTAGCGCCATAAGTCTTTTTTAAACAGGCTGTTTATTTGTAGTCCAAGACTGTCCTATCAACGTCTGCATGATGCTTACTGGGTGACAAAATTGTAAGGGCAGTTTGAATTCTTGTTGCGTTGCTTTCTTGACTTGTGAATAGGTGCTGTAGGAGGCACTTGTGATTTAGAGGAGTTAATACTGTTGGAATGTGTGGGGAGATTATCACTGATGCTTAATGAGTCCCTGCTACTGAAATAGGAGTTGCTGGTATCACTAACCAATTAGCGTTGACCCTGGTAACATGGATAGCCCAAGTAGTGTTCACTCTAATCTGTGGTTAAAAAGGTGAATGGTAGTCTGGTATGTACCAAGTGTGTTCATCTGCACTTAACGCTGTCGATGACCATTTCTCTTGTGCAAAAATAGACCTTGAGTCTTCAGGTACAACTGCCCCTTCTTGTGTTGAGTTTATTCTTGGCAGAACTCAAACTCTGTGGCTGTTTGTGCTAGTGTTTGTGTTAAATTTAGAATTCTGTTGTTATGTGAACAGATCACTTGCCTGATGGCAGAAAAGAGTTTTTGAATCCTTCAAAGAAGGGATGTTTTATGTTCTGAATGATTGAAGTGTAATTGTGTATTAAACTAGATATCTTAACTCTTTTCAGTTCTAGGCAGATACTGTTCTGTACCAAAAGGCATCCTCCATGTTACATCTTTCTTTTAAATAAGCAGGAACTTACTTTTCCTGCAGTATAGCTATGGCTGCAATTAATCACAGCATCATGGTGGAGTTCATAAATCAGCAGTAGCCATGTAGCAGGGAATTAGACTGGGTCTTTTTACTTTTCTTAAATGAAGTAACTAGTTAAGCAACTTCCAGATATTGGAGCTAAAGCTTTAATGCAGCCTGACTTTGTGGAAACAAAGCTACTCTCCTGCATATTTGCTGAATAAATACTGGCCCATATTCATTAGTGTGCATTCCCTTGTGACTCTGCATATCTAATTATTCCTGCACTGCTGGTGAAATCTGTCTAGAGAAATATGTGAACAGGAGCAGACTAAATGTGGTTGCTGACTGCTTGTGTAGTTTGAGGATGGAGTCAAAGCACATGTCTCTCAGGACTTGGAGATGGCATGTACAATAAATCACTCTTTCTGAAGTCTCTTGCTGTTTTCACTTGTATAGCCTTCTGCTCAGTGCTACACGCCTCACTGTCTGACTGCTGCTGATCTGTAGTAGAGGGTGTAAGAGTAAGAATCTTTTTCAGTAGAGCTCAAGATCTGTAATAACTGCTTTCTATCTAATTTCTGTGGATCATAAAGATCCATTCTGAAATAAATATTTAAGTAATCATTTATTCTACTACACCCTGATTGTCAGTAGAACAACAGGTGCTTAAGCTGTGGTGATACCTGGAATGAAATTACTTCAGAACTGAAGTTAGCACTGTGTCTTTTAGACAGCTAACTCCTGTGACTTGATATTTTTTTCAGTCATCTTTGTATAAATAGCGTGTGTTTACTGTGAAGCCTAATTTGAGTTTGCACTTACTTTATTAGACAGTGTTTATAGGTTAACTGTTAGAGTGGGCTCTGCTTGGTTGGGTTCTACTTGCCAGCATGACTACTGAAAAGCCAGGGAAGATTTCTGTAGTGATAACTGACAATTCTTGAAACAATACCATGCCTACAAAGCTCTTAGCACTGTTTTTAAACAGTCTTTGTCTAATGTTACTGAAAAATAGCCAGGAGTCTGTTCCCCTTTCTGTTAGGGTCTGCATGAATAGAGAACGAATGGAAAGGCCTGTCTTGTTTGTATGCTTTAGGAAAGGTCTCCAGGCCACAGGATTTGGAAAGAAAAATCCTGTCACTTGTACGAAATGTGACCATGAGGTCATGTTTTTAGGTTAAACTGAGCATAAGCACTGATGGTAATGCCTGACTGCTGTGAGCACTGCTGTAGGAGGCCTTTCTAGTAGAATTAACGCTTGCTTTGATAACATCAATGACAGCGTTTTTTGTAGTTTTTCACTGTGTATGTGTGGCAGAAGTCCTGCTGATCCTGAGGCAGCATGGCACAAGATACTGTATGTTAGAAATTCTGAAGAATCCTTACTTTGTTAAGAGTTGATGTTACTAAACAAGAGTAATAAGGCTGTTGAACTTCAGTGTACAGCAGTTCATAATGCTTTTCCATGTACTTGGACCATACAAAGCTAACAACTGAAATGAAGCACTTGAAGATGAACTTGTAGCTGCACATTCTGAAGAAATGCAAATAGCTCAGCAAAGCTGAGTTTGTCAACCTAAACATCTTGCTCCTGAAGTGGAACTTGTGCATGAGGATAGATAACACTACTTGCCATTAGAAACAAAAGTAATCAATGAATATTTCATTTACTACCCAGTCTTTGTGTTAGGTTATAGTGTAGTGGACAACACTGATGTGTGTTTCTTAAGTAATTATTTTACAGTAAAGATTTCAGATGTCTGTGCTTATTTAGATTTCCCTTTGTGTAAAATAAATAAATAGGAACAAACCAAAACCTCAACAGCTGGTTGTTCAGCTGACAACTGTCTACTTCTCTTGTTTGTTTGAAATTGAATTATGTGTGTGGTCTTGAATTTAACTTGAGGTAAACTCTTCTACCGAAGAACTTCAGTGTGTTTCTGCAGCAGAGTTAAACCTTTGTGGCCCAGAAAACAAATTCTGATGATCTGCAGGGGAGTGACTGGGCTGATTTGGCATCTCAGTCTTTTAAACCTGTGTGAAACAATTTTTTTCTACCCAAATAATGTAAGTTGAGAAAAAAGGTTTGAAGATGTGACAGCTTTTTCCTGTTACGAAGGAGGGGAAGAGTAAGTCTTTCAAACACACAGTGGTTCTGTTAGTTGCTTCTGGTGAGAGCTCATCCTATAAATGAAGGAATCCTTGCACTGAGAAATGTGGGGAAGTGGTAAGGTCCTTGAGATGACAACTTGTCACCCGGTAACTTTGCTAAGTTACCGGAAATGGCAATTTGAATCTGCTGGAAGTGTTTTCTAAAAGAAGTCAAATGGATTCATTTTGGTACATTTCAATACTCTCAACAGTCGCAATCAATTTATTACTGTGCAAGAGCAAGTCTTGCTTATTTTACATTCCTCTCCTATTCTGACTTGAGCTCAGAGTCTGTCTCAAACTGTCAAGCACTAAGCACCACATAACTTTTTCTTAGCTGATGTAAGTATACAGACTGTACACAAAGCAATGAAACACTTAATAGCTCAAGTCTGCCTCTGCAGAAACTATAGTTTCAGTGATTCATCCAACAGTGAATGTTTTTGATTAAATTGGGGTGCACTGGTTCAGGCAGAAATTGCTGTCTGCTGTAATAAACCAACACTGCTTGTTTAGGACCTGGTTTCCAGTCAACCAGTAATCATTGCATAGGCATAAAAGTAGTGGCTCCTTTATAAGCCTTCATGATGTGTTGTTTGGGAAAATTGTAAATAGTTGGTTTTTGTGTCTCTTGAATGAGTTTCATGATGAAAATAAGCCATTTTCCCCATGTGCAAGAAGGTAGGTGATCTTTCCCTGTCACCTGCATGCAACTGCTTAGCCCTGCTTTGTGACACTTGGATTGGTAACAACACAGCCAGTGTTCTGCAAGGTGGTGGTGTTTGGTGAGATGTTCCTATGAATGAGTTTTCTCTACTCAAATGTAGTAATTGTCTATTGGTTTTTGTGTTAATGTAATTAAATATCACTTGAAACACGTCAGGCTTGCTGCCGTGCCTCCCACAGCTATGTGACTTTTAGAAAGTAGCTTGTGTTGACACTACTGCTGTACTTGAGAGCTACAGCAGAACCTCTGAAGCTGATGTTAATGTTGCCATGAAAAGAAGTCATATGCTTACAAGACCTTAGCATGTGTGCATCATTCCACAGTCTTTGAGCACTTAATTCAAGCAGATAATCTTGGTGGGTTTTTTTTTTTCTTCTTCCTTTCCTGGTTACAGGGTATCTGATCTCTTCTATGTGTAATAGCAACAGAAGAGCTCAAATCCTTAATATGCACTTTAATTACCCAGCCGCTCTGCTGGGATTCAGATGTCTATGCCTGGCTTTCTTAGTGATCGTTCATAGAAATCGATGTGTTAAGCCCTAGCATGAAGCCATACTTGTTCTTCAGCTCTCAGACTTGACAGGATTTCAAATATGTGAACTGTGGAATTCATAGTTGTGTATGAATGCTGCCTGAGAAAAGACAGTATGTTGTGTTTACCATGCCTGGAAAGGGGATCATGTGTCTCCAGGGCCTGTTTTTTTTTTACCATGATGGTTAGCCTGGAGGTGAAGTTCATTTCAGTTGTCAATGTAAATTCTCAAGGAAGGGGTGGAAGTGCTTTTAGATGTCTGACTGGGAACATGCAGAGCTGTATTCTGCTGCACATACACTTCTCAAGGAATATCCTCTCAGTCTATTGCCAGCAGCCTTTACCTCTTCAAGGATGGTTCAGTGGAGTAAAACCTGACTGGAAAGCTTTGGGGAAATGGGAAATGGCAACTGTGGGAGTTACCATGCAGAAATTCTGAGCTAATAAATGGAGGAACTACATGGGAAAGCTGCTAGTTGAGTTCCTCAATGCACTGTTGGCTACTTCTCATTTGAATGTTACCAAAATTGCTAAATAATCCACAGTACTTCAGTATCACAGTAGTAAGTTAAGGTAGGTGAATGACACCCAACTGCTTCAAATAATACAGTGACTGCTCTCAGAGAAATCTCTGCAGTGCCCTAAAAACAGTGGGGCCGAACTTTTGGGCTGTGCATCCAAACTCATTTATTCAACAGGGTTGATAGTGTTCTTCTGGATGTGCACAGTAGTGTAACTTGAAACATGGCTTAAATGAATTAAGTTGCAGACAAAGGAGGCATCTCTTCTGTTTTCACAGCTGTTTAAACATTAAACTTTTATAGTTAAGCAGGGTGTGCATAGTTAACAGCTGTTTAGGAAAAAAAACCAGTTTTTATGGTTTTCTGTATGTGTGAACCTTCTCCTCCTGCAACTACCTGTTCTCTGAGCTCCAGACCTGGTGGTCTTGGAGTTGGGTGCTGGGTGCTTTTTTTGAAGGTAACGTGTCTCTGACTGATGCTGGTCAGAGGGCTGACCTTTGCAGATATTAATCTTTAGTGACTAAAATTGTGCTGTGAGCTGCCTGAATTTTCTACACGTTCATCTGTACGTTTTAACTTCCTTCTGAGCTTTGGTTGTCCTGAAGTCATCTACAATGTGTCCATCTGTTGGTAGGCTGCACAAAGCTATTATTCATAGCCAAATTAATCAATTCCCCTGCCTAGTTGGCTTTATATAATAAGCTTTGATTTTTTTTTTTTTTTTTTGAGTAATAACACGCACCTGCTTTTTGTATGTGCACAATGATTGCTGCCTGGCAATAGCTGAATGTGCCCCTCTAAAGAGAACTGAACCTGTTTACTGTAAGCATCTGTCATGTTACTTAAGCAGTGATATACATGGCATGACCGGATATGTATAATGCTCATTCGAAAGAGCCTTATTCTGTTGGCATTGACATAATCATTAGGGTGAGAGTATTGTTTGGATCAGTTAGCTGTTAAATTAGTAAATGGTCGAATGTTGTTAATGTTTCAATTTGCTTGCAATCAGACAAATTCTTGCTTCAGTGTAGTCATAGCAATATTATACTAAGGGGAATAGTATTTTGATATAAGAGTCTGTCAGTGCTTGACTTCTAATTCGTATTGCTTGGGGAATTCACGTGTAAGCCTAAAGTTAGCTTGATTAACCCATATTTTTAAGGTCCGTAGTGAAGGAAGGTATTACGTGTGCAACCACATGAATGTGACTTAAAACAAGAAACTACTTACAGTGGGAAGAAATTAATAGCATTTCAGGGAAGCAACTTTTCCACATAGTACGTTTATTGTATAAATGAAAGGTGTTTTCAACCTGATGGGTTCAAAGCCATGTTTTCACACGGTGGCTTAATTGGTCTAATGTGTGTTGAAGTCTGACCACCTGAAATTTCAGTAAGATTTCACTGAGTACTTGAGTACATGATTCTGCTGAGCAGTAGCAGCAGTAGAGAAAGTCTAAGGGCTGTAGTGCTAGAGATGCTTTGGAGATCCGTTTAAGTAATAACTGATTTGCATCAAGCTCAGTGGGAGGTTATAGTTGTTTGGAATTGAAACTGGGTGATAGTATGGGATCTTAATTGTTTTTATCTGATCATTTGGTTGAATGTGCCCTACTGATTCTGCTGCAGTGTCCAAAATAGAGCTTTGTATCACAAATTGTGCCTTACTGTATCTTGTTACTGTTTGATTCTGGAAGATGCAGCAATATCTTGACTGGCTTGATAGTTGGGCAGAATAACTTCATGAGATTCAACAAGGACAAGTGCGGAGTCCTGCATCTGGGGAGGAACAACCCCATGCACCAGTACAGGCTGGGGATTGACCTGCTGGAGAGCAGCTCTGCAGAGAGAGACAGAGTGCTGGTTGATAATAAACTGAACATGAGCCAGCAATGTGGCCTTGTGGCCAAGAAGGCCAATGGCATCCTGGAATGCATCAAGAAGAGTGTGGACAGCAGTTTGAAGGAGGTCCTTCTCCCCCTCTACTCTGCTTTGTTGAGGCCTCATCTGGAGTCCTGTGTCCAGTTCTGGGCTCCTCAGCTCAAGAGGGACAGAGAACTTCTGTAGAGAGTCCAGCACAGGGGCACCAAGAGGATCAGGGGACTGTAACATCTTCCGTATGAGGAAAGGCTGCAGGAACTGGGGCTGTTTAGTCTGGATAAGAGGTGACTGAGGGGGAATATTGTTATTATTTACAAATATCTAAATAGTGGGTGTCGGAGGTTGGAACATCCCTTTTTCTGTTGTATCTGGTGAGAGGACAAGGGGTAATGGAAAGATGCTGGAACTCAACATTCCATTTAAATGTAAGGAAAAACTATTTCACTGTGCGGGAGCCCTGGCACAGACTGCCCAGGGAGGATACAGAGTCTCCTTCTCTGGAGATTTTTCAAGAGCCACCTGGATATGTTCCTGTGTGACCTGATCTAGATGGACCTGCTTGAGCAGGGGCATTGGACTAGGTGATTTCTGGAAGTCCGTTCCAACCCCTACCATTCTGTGATCTCATTAAGTGGCTTGGAAGTAGAGATGGAGAAGATGAGGGAAGAAGAAAGTGGTTAAAACAAATAAGTACTCTTGAATAAAGCAGTTTTCTTACCCTGTATATAGCAAGATAAGTTTAATACTTACTGACTTATGGATTAAGATTGTACTAAGAGGTTTACATGGAGCAGTCAGTTGTGAAAGGCAGATCACGTAGAAAAAGCATTCAGTTACACTAGTCCTTCATGATTTTTGATCTGTAAGACTTACTGGTGGGAGGGAACCAGAAAAGCATTTCACAGGGAGGACCAGACTTAAAAATACTCTTTACGTTTATTGGAAATGTCAATAAAAGCATCTTGCTGTTCTTAGAAGTTTTGTTCTTAGTGCTTCAGGAAACAATTTTTCTTCTTGCTTGAAAGGAGTATTGTGGAGTTCTCAGTACCTTGTCAATATAATACTACTTAAACTCCCACAAACCAGTGAAAAGTGGTACCCCAAAACACAAAACTCCTGTCACAGGCTGGCTGGTTCTTGCAGAGCATGTGTTCAGTGTTGAGGGGTAGGTACCTGAACTACAGCCGCAAACTCTCAGTTCTTATGACTTGAACTCATGCTGATGCCCAGTAGTTAAGTGGGTAAAGGTGCTATGCTAATTCTATGGAGGAAAGTAAAACAGAGTTGCTTTTCTACTCTATAGAGACTTTTTCCTCATACATTGGAATGCTACTGGATGGACTCAGTCACTCCTAGAGGGCAGACAAGTTCTGCAACAGGATGAGCTTTCATGGGCTGTCAGGACATGGAGATGACTGGGTTATAACCAGCATATCCAGAGAGTGAGGACTTCGCAAAATCAAGAGTCTTAATCTCTCTTAGGTTGGTTTTAGTAACCTGACAGCATGGGCTAGCTTATTAAACTAATTGAAAAATGGAATGGTGAAATTATCTTGTGACACCTTTTTGCTGAAGCTGTATTCATGCCCCTGTAATGGTTTTGATGTAAGGAAGACAAGAAGTGACATACGTTATTGAGACTAGTTAGTGTGACGTACTTTTATTCTAACATCAAAGAAATAGTAATATAACAACTCAGAAAAAACACCTGGAAAGATTAATCTGACAAAGTATGTATTGTGTTTTTTCTGGAGGGTGATTCATAAAAGAGTTAGAATGATTCTGAAGTGGGAAAAGAGGCATTTTAAAAATGACACTGCAGTTTCTAATTTCTCCCACGTTCAACTCTGCCTCCCTCAATACTTGAGTTCTATGTTTTGATGAGGAGTAAGAACTTGATCAAGTGCTTGGAACTAAGGTGTGAAAGGTGACCTGTTTGTCTTGCTCAAGTCTGAATGGATAGTAAATTTTTCTGATGGTTCATCCTGTAATAATACCAGTGGTTAAAGTGGAACTATCAGGCTTCCATGTTTGTGTGATACCTCTTCTGTTCAGTATAGCTCTTCTTCATAACACAACCAACTTAATTCCTCCATATTCTATATGTCTTTGTACTGCTTTTAAACACTGGCTCTTTAGAAGAATACTGGGAACTTTTTGGACATAATCCCTGTATGATATTCCCATTGAGTACTAAAATACAAATCTTTTAACCTGCAGCACAGCCAAGTATAGTGTGGTGACATTTCTACCTCGATTCCTGTATGAGCAGATAAGAAAAGCTGCAAATGCATTCTTCCTCTTCATTGCCTTACTGCAGGTATTGTTTTATTTATTTGACTTAATTAGGAAATGAAATTTTAATACAGTAAAAGTTGTTTCAGTTATTACTCTTAACTGCAAAAAGATTTGTAGACATGTTTATAGTAATACTCATGTGGTATGTACTTTGAAATTAGATGGCAACTTGGAGACTTTTTTTCAATGTAGTTTGTGGAGTCAAGCTACTTATATTCTGAATAATAAAACCAGAAAGTAATTTTATAAAACATGGAGCTATTGACCATACTGACAAAAGCATTCATGAATTCTTGTGAAACTGCTGATTGTTCAGTTAGTTCAGATCATCACTGTTCTCAGATGAATTACAGCATTTGAATGTTGTTCTTGTGGAGAGTGGAGAAATAGAATGAAAGGCATGTAAAACAACTTGATCTTCTAGTTGTATTTCTACTACTAGGTGGTAGTTTCTTGAAATCTACTGAGAGCTGAGGCTGGTTTGTCCACTGAAATTGGATGTCAGTCTGGCACAAATCAGAAAGCTCTGCATTCCCTCTCTGAGAGCTTTGTGTAAAGTTATGTTTGCCAGAAACCCATTTTATGTTTGTGTTTAAAATTAATATTTCTTCTTCCTCTGTTCACAGCAAATTCCAGATGTCTCTCCAACAGGAAGATATACCACCTTGGTGCCATTGCTATTTATTTTAACAGTTGCTGGCATCAAAGAAATCATAGAAGACTATGTGAGTATGATTATGGAGAAGGCTATCCTAATGATAGTGTTACAGAAAATTCACAGAATACCGTGAAGTTACCTGTCTCTGAAGTCTATTCAGTCATTGCTGAACAGCAGCAAAATATCCTTTTGACTTTCAAAGCTCTGAACTTGACTAGAATTTCTGTAGAACACTGACATAAACATTTTCATTATAGATGTTGAACAAGAAACAGAAGTCAGGACACTTCTTTCTCCCTCCTAACACTTATTTATTTGTGCTTCTTACGAGAAAGAGCTGTCTAGAAATGCACTGTAGTGTGTTGATCTTGAAAGATGGGGAGCTGGAAAGCAACTTTAGCATAGGACAAACTGTTTTGGGGAAAATCTGCAGTGGCTTGGATGCAGTTTCCAATAGAGGTCGTCCTGCTTTGCAAAATTGTGATTGGAAAAAAAACCCCACAATAATTTAGAAATCAGTCCAAGCAATCAGCACATAGAATGTATAATGTAATTGTCATCTGAATATAGTATTCCTCATAGTTCCTCTTGTTTTTTTTCCAAAAAGTAGTTCTGGAGTCTCAGGGTTTGTTGCTATTGAGCCTGACTTCCAACATGAATACTCTAATTTTTCATTATATTATTTTATAAACCATTTTAGATTGATCTCTGACTTCTAAAATATATTACATTAAGGCAAAAATGACCCAACGGACCTTCTTGAAGTTAGTCATGTTTCTAGCTCCAGTGGTTTTAGAATCTCTAATGAAGTGTAATCTCTAACAAAATGTTTTGTTTTCTTGCAGAAAAGGCATAAGGCCGACAATGCAGTGAATAAAAAGAAAACAGTAGGTAAGACTAAACAGTCTTAAGTGTTTAAAGTGTGAATAGTGAATAGCAGAACACTTACTTTGGAACAAATCTTTTTCTTAAACATTCCTAATCATGAGTGTCTGATTGGACTAGGTAGTTACTGGTATGTTATGATTTTTATCAAGTGTTTCAGACTGCTGTGTAGCACTTGAGTGAGGCATGGGGAGGATTATTAAAATTTAAAGTCCATCCAAGTTCAAGGTTGTCCTGTCATACACTTCTTAGCTCCTCCAAGAAAACCAAGCAAACCCATGACAAAACTGTCTTGATTATTTTGAAAAAAAACCAAACCTCCAAACACCCCCCACAACAAAAAACCTACAAGGCAAGCAAACATCTCCCTTGCCCCCAAAATCACCAACCAACCCTAAAAACCCAATAACTGTTGAAATGCTACAGTGTGATATCCAAGGAATTTTAAGCAGTTTTTGTAAATGCTGCTGCCCTTATAGTATAGGAAGAACTCTGATTTTGTGGATATGCTTTTCTGAAGTGCCACAGAAAGAATTGAACACTGATACCCTCAGAGTGCCTACATGTATCCCTATATATATGCCTACCTGTTGATGGCACTTAGCACTGAATACCTGGAGATATTTTCATTTTCTTCCTCTCCTTTAACTGAAAACCTGTGCAGAAAATAAGTGTTGATAGTTACCTTGTGGTCAGCTTGTGCTGCGGTAGTAGTGTCATCTTCAGATTGCCATGTTGGACAGCTCTGCTGATCCTATATGGAGATCTTCAGGTGAAACAGAAAACACAAGGACTTGACTTCTGAGTAGAGCCTGTTACTCCCAGACACATTTGGCTGAAGTGTCAAAAAGAGAAATACTTTAAGGAATATGGGGAACTGAACAGCCTGCTAGCTTATGCTTCAGTTAACAGGCATAGTGTTTACAGGACTTCCCCTTGAGTTGTTCTTGCCTCATTTGTGGGAATTTAAGTTGATTATTGAGGATTGTTTGTTAATGAACATGAAAAACCATTGCTTTACCAGTTCTGCAAGGTAATTAATCTATGAGAGCCTGGAAAGGTGTTTCATGTGCAAGAACATTGCATTTGTTAGTTTTGAGAAATCAGCAATTAACTGTCTCTAACACAACAGGCCTTGTTATAGGTAATATGAAAATCTGCTCTTTCAAGGATCACGGACTTCTAATGTAATTGTTGTTAGAAAACACGTGCTACAAACATTTCAAGGGAAGTGTATGGCAGTAATTGTGGAGTGACAACCTAGGAAAACAAAGTATTATTACAGAGTTAAGTGAAGCTTAGCACTTCAAACTTTGTTAGTTCAGGTTTTATTTTTCATGTATGAATACTGTAAATAAAATTTGTGAAATGATACTTAAAACTTTGCCCTCATTTCTTGAGAGGAGGGCTGATGAGGCTCTTCTAGAGACTATTGAGAATGGGAAAGTAATGTCAGGGTGGGATTAAGATAAATTTAGGCCTCCTATGTACTTTTGGATTCCTCTTACTGTATGGAGCAGTTTAGCTTTTTCAGACAAATATGTGCTGACTGCTTGGCTATGTTCTGATGTCTGCAGCCTTCAATGACCAGATGCTTGCTGCAGTAGCGTGCATCTAGGCTTGGCATTTGTCTTTAGTTCTTAAGTTGTAGTATACCTTAAACACATTTTCCATATTAAATTTACTATTAGAAGCATCAGTTTGCTTTGCAGAGTGACTTTGGAATGTTGGAATTTGGTTTCCTTTGGGGGAAACAGAACTGGATGCTCTGCTCTCAGGTGAGCACTGTGCATGTTCATTAGGAGCTGGAGTATGTTTGCTCTGGACAGCTTCATGTCTTGAATGGCTTAACATGGCCTATATGGAGATGAAATGGGATCTAGGGACCACACTAAATGTAAGACCAGGTGAAACCTCTGAGCAGTATATTGCATAGATGTAGAGAACTCTATAATAACCCTTCTAATGTATTGATCCTCTCATTGTCAAATCATGAGCATTCAATGCTGTATGGGATGCCCTTGAATAGTAAAGGAGCCTAGGGCTAGCAGAAGACTGAGGGGAAATGCTCTTAAGGAGCAGCACTTGAAACGACCCTGCACGCTGAGGTGTGGGTGACAGTATTAAGTCCGAGAACAACATCAGTACACTGTTGTTGGTGATAGAAGGCCTTAGCTTGAAGGTTTATATTGTAACTGTTTTTGAGAAGGAGCAGTGTGGTGTTCTTTGCTATTTTAACTTAATACCTTTTAACAATGAATAATTCATCAATGTTACCCTCTTATAAATACTCTTAGAGAAGACAGTCTTCTCTGTCATTTGGAGTGCTCTTATAAAACTGGGTTAAGCAGCGTAGAAGGTGCAAAATTGCAGCCCCCAAATTTGAGCTTAGAAGCTTTCTCTTCAGATTGTAGGGCTGAGGTTTGTTTTTATTTTTATATTAGTTGTTTTAGTCATTTGTGTAAGTAATTTTAATAGTTTAAAATGTTTCATTAAGCTTGAAAGCTAAGTTGATTTTTTTTTTTTTTTTTTTTTTTTTTCTGTAAATTGTCTACAAGACCAAGTTCATAGTGGTCAGCACTACAAAGTGTCTTCGTGGCTGATGAGCACAACAGTGTCAACTATTTAGTGAAAGGTCTCAAACTTCCTAGTGGAACTGGAAAGTGTCTGAAGCAAGGCTCAGGAAAGTTATATTTCCTTTCTGTAGGTTTGGGTTTTGAGTCAAGGCTGCAGATATCTGGCTTTTTCACTTGAGACTCTGGGCTCAGGCCTACTCTTGAATTGTGAACTAAGCAGAGCTCAATTCAAGTACAGCTTTGAAGGAAGGAAGGGATGCAATAGGAGTGATCTTCCCCTAAACTGTGTATACTTGTTTGGGTAGAAGCTCAGCAGTTCAGACACATCACTAGCAGTGTTTCAGTTGTGGCCCACCCATATTTTATTAGTTGAATTCACTGTGATCGATCCATTGTAATACTAAATCTCATAATTCAGTACTCTAAAATGTGTCACCTGAGGACAGGAATCTAGAGATGGGTTTCTTGTGACTGATACGAGCTGGCATATGTTACATTCCCATTTGTGGCATGCCTGACCCAAGCAGGACAGCTGAGGCTATATTCAGCTGTAGTGGTTTTTTCCCACCTGGGACCATGATCAGCCAAGTACCAAGGGCTTTTTGAACGCCCTAAGGACAAAGAGGGCTAAGTTGCAACTTGATGGTCCCAGGGCAAAACCAATGAGCTACTCAACTTGGGGAACAAAACAAAAATTCATTTCATCCACCCCCCACCAAAAACATAAGAGAAAACAAAAGAGTGATACAATGAAGAGTACAACCAGCCCTTTAAGATCGTCTTCCCCCCTACCCTTCCCTTCTTCTGGGGCTCAGAGCCCTGATCCTGGTGTCTTTTTCTCCTCCCCTCCCCATGAAAGGCTCAGGGGGGCAGGGATTGGGAGTTTCAGTCAGTCTTTTTCTGATGGCTTCTGCTATTTGTCTCTCCTTGAGGCAGATGGACTCCTCACCAGCCCTTCTAGCTCCAGTGCAGAGTCCCTCACAGTCCAGGCAGCCCTGCACAGGCTGCTCTAACATGCATTCATCCCAAAGGCTGCAGCTCCTTTCTGCCTCCTGTGTGGGTCTCTGCTGCCCGCAGGCTCTCCAGCACAGCCTGTGCCATGGCCACCTCCTCACACAGTCTCTCGCCAATCTGGGTGCACTCACATGGAGCTGCTGGTGGCTCTCAGTCCTGCCATTGCCCTCCATGGGCTGCAGGGGCACAGCTGTGTTCTCACCACGACTTGCACAGGGGTCTCTGGTCTGGTGCTCCTCCTTCTTTCCTCCTTCTCTGACTGTGGGATCTGCATGGTCGCCTCCACCTTGTACCACTCCTTTGCCTCCTCTTCTTGCTGCAGATTTCACTTCTTGAATAGTGATGGTAGAGGCCTCAGATTGGCCCCGCTGGACTGGAGTTGGGCCCACCTCAGAGTCAGGGGATGTTTTGAGAACTGTGTACTGAGACGGTACTGCAGCCCCCTCCCCATTAGCAAGCAAAAAGCAGCTTCACACAAACACATGGCATCAGCATGAGACTACCTTCTATTTTGGAACATGTTTTTGAGAACTTAAAGAAATGACTGAAACAGTTTTTAGTGAAAGATTTGACCTTCAGGTGTAATTGGTGTGCTGATACTTTGGCTGAATTCGGTTACTAAGCAATGATTTGGCATAATTTTTCAATGTTGCTGTTTAAGATAGGGTAGTGTTAAGTGTATGTAGAACCATGTCATGGAACTACTTGGGTGGAAAGCCATGTTCCAGAGTAGATGGCCAATGCGTGTATATAGGACTTGGGCATTGCTGAAGGCAAGTCTGTTTCTGTACCTTCCTGTTCAGTTTCAACATGAACTTCAGCATTGGGCATTCTTCTTCTGCCAAAGCTGATCTTAGCTTGTCAGTAGGATTCTGAGCCTGACTGACAACTAAGCTTTAGTGTTGTAAGTGCAAATGATGGTGAAGTTGGATGTGTCAAAGTGAAAACATAATGAGTAAAATGCAAGGAAAAAAGAGGAGTAGTGAAAGTTCTGTGGTTAAATCATGCATAATGATGCATCGTAGTATTGTTTTATTGTAAGGAATATCATTTCCCAAAAAGCAACAATATTGCCCATGTGTGAGTTAGTATGATGCCAAGAATCACAGAAGCTTAAGGGTTGGAAGGGACCTTGAAAGATCATGTAGTTCAACCCCTCTGCGAGATCAGGAGCACCTAGAGTAGATCACACAGAAACTCATCCAGGTAGGTTTTGAATGTCTCCAGAGACAGAGACTCCATGATGTAAATATTAAGGCAGATTATTCCTACATGTATATGTACATGCCCACAGTTGTGGACGTAAGTGTGGTCCCAGCTTCTGAGAAGTACTTTTCTGGTCTATGTGTTAGTTTCTGTTCTGGTCAATGTTCACTATGGCTGATGTAGTTGTTTTGAAAATGGTCTAAATCTTGGCTATTGATTCTAATCTAACTTTGAACTTTATTTCCAGTTCTAAGAAATGGGATGTGGCAGAACATTATGTGGAAAGAGGTAAAAATGGGAGATGGGAGGGAGTGGAAAAAGGTGTTGCCAAGAGTGTACATGAGCATTAATGTACACTGTGAAAATTCCCTGTAACCTGGAGTGGGGGCGATCCTTTCTGTTGCAATAGTAAATATTGTTCTGAGCAAGGCATATGGGTATCCATCTTTAAATCCTAGTACTATATTTCAGTGAAGTGCCAATGAACTGTTGTGTTTTAACTTGAGAAGTTAATATGCTCCAAAGTGTAAACAGTGCTTTTGTTTTCAGTCTGCATCTAGAAGAGTAGCTTTCACTGCAATGCTGTACCTTCTTCTGAGAAGTCTGACAGACTTACTTCATTACCAGTGCTAAAAAGCTCCTTGGTTTTAAGGCAAAAAAGATAGCTGTTTGCTCAAGTAAGGAACAGAAGCCCTGCTGCAACCTCAGGCACTTGGGGATCATGTTCTGTGAAGCCCTGTTCCAGGACCCAGTGAGCTTTATTTCTAGAACTTGTGGAAGTCCCTTAGGTTATAATACTGGCTTTTAATGCCTTTTTTAAGGATGACTTTAGTCCTCAACTAATAAATGAGGAATAAGTATATCCTTTTAAGACCTCTGTGAAATGAGACCTGCCTCAACAGTCAAAAGTAGTCCTGATGAAGTGTTAGGCTGTAGTAGAAAAGAATGCTAGGGATTCTGATGGCTAATGCTGATGGCTGTTTATGCTGTTCCATGTCCTATTTGTGATGAGGACATGGAAAGATGTATAAAGCTGAGCCTGGAATCTGTTTTTCTTACACTTAGTCACTTACTGAACTGGCCTGTTTTTGCATTTACATATTGTTCATGCTTGCAATTATTGTTAGGAAATAAACTTCTGCACTATCCATCTTATTTACTTTAAGGCAGAGTTTTGAGGGGTTTTTGTGACAAAGTTGGTAGGAAATCTGTGTTCAGCATGATCAGAATAAGACAAGTTTATCTGTTCAAACAGGAAATTAATGGCTTACGGGTATTTTAAGCCCATTTCCAACTCTCAGTAGTGCATTGGTGCTAAGCCCTCTGGTACTCATCTGGCAAACCTGGCTTACTGTTTTGAGAGTGTTACTTAGTCCTTCTTAGAAGCCGAGTCCCATGCTTGCGTGACTTCCATTAAAGGTGCCAGAACTCTTAGGTCTTCAATATTCCAGATACTGGAACTTAGTCTATTTCAGATGTCCATCTGTCAGGTTTATGCTTACCTTTAAAGACAATGCTCCTTTCTAGTGACTAACACAAGCAGTGCACCTAAAGAGAGCTGAGGGAAAGTGGTAGTGTATCCAGATGATACTTGAGGAAGGTCAACTTGAAAGATCGATTTCTTTACTAGGAAAAAATATTGCTATAGGTTAAATAAGACTAAAGGAAAAGCTTCAAATTTGGCAGAATGATAGAAAACGGTAGGTTTTCCCTAAATATGTCTCAGAAGTTCACAGTTCCCAATTGAGGATGTCTGTTCTCCTTTCTATAGAGAATTGCAGTGAAAAGTACTCTTTCAGAATCTATCTCTAGTTCTTCTGTGCGTGATGCTGTTCTTTGACTGAGTGAAGAAAAAATAACAAACTAACATTCCAGACAAGCGAACTGTTTGTTTTTCTTTTCCATGCTACTGTACTCCTGCCCTTGACTCAACAGGTAGCAGTAGGAGATATTGTGAAGGTCACCAATGGGCAACATCTTCCAGCAGACATGATCATTATATCTTCCAGGTATCCTGAATGGGTGTGGAAATGATGTGTCTGATGAACTGAGGTGCAAAGCATGTGAAATTCTATATTTGCTATTAATAAAAGCAGGAATCAGATGGCATGAATTGTTCTCCACTTCAGAAAAGAAACTTCATCCATATTGAAACAGTGCTTTACTAGGCAAATGATTCATGTGTCTCTGTTGATAGATTGTTCTTAAGGAAAAAGGCTTCTTTAAGAATTCATGGTATTGTGCACCTGTAATACACGAAGTGTGTCGAGTTTAGAAGACTGAAGCTCCATTATGCAAGCTTCATGCAGTCAGTTGCTCTGTGGCCTTTTGAGGATCCTTCTATTTAAGTAAGGAAGCTCAAGTTTTCTTCCATGAATTCCACTTGAGTTTCTAGCATATTTTCCTGCCTTTCAGGAAACATTCTTTCAAACAGTAATTTTAAAAGCTAGCCAGCTGGCATCTGCTAACTAACCTAAAAAATAGCTTTTGGGCTTCACTTGCTTACTTGTTGTCTTTGATACAGCACACGTGGCCCATCTCTAGCATGACAGCAACAATAACCTTGAGTCCTGCTCATTTTAGTGAAATGTGGGACACATTCTTTATGCTGATGTATTGGCAGGTGAAGCTTGGATGTTAGTGGTAAAAGCATTTGAGTGGTACTTGGCTGCTAATCTAGATTCTGTATTGTGTTAACTTGGGGCCACGTCAAGACTGCTATCTGCTTAGACACATGAGATGTAAACAAGAGACAAAAGTGCAGCTCCTGTTCTCCAACATGCTTTTTCCCCTAATATGGAAACGTAGTTTCCTTTTGACTATGGGCTTTTCAACAGTGACTGCAGGTTTGCTCTGGTCTCCAGGTTTACAACTCTCTTAGATGACCCAAATTGAAAGAGAACTTGTTTTCTAAGCTAGTACGTTTTCTGCTCTATCCTTCTTGTCAGTGCCATTCCTGGGAGGTTTAAGATTTTTGAAAACTGCATAGGGAAGTTTTTTTTGAACTGTCATATGAGAATAGAGGTATGTACCTTCATTCCATGGTATACAATATTGTATTTTTAAAAAGAAATGCTGAATTTTAAGCAAGCAATTTTGATATCAACAACTTCCTGTTGAAGCACTGAGGAATGTTTGTTCTACTTGAGAACTTCCCTTCTAATATATTACAGTTAACCATTTTCCAACTTGTTTCTTAACTTGCATGGGTCAGGTTTTTGTACTGTATTATTCTACTAACCTGCTGTCATCAATAACCACATAACTTGATAGCTTAATGCAAAGTATGTTGATTTGGGAGAAGCTTCGCTTGAATTAAATAGCAATTATGTCAGTTTTGCTTTACAATGGTGTTTTTGCTATGGTTCTTTGAAATGACAAGACAAAGTGTCCTCAGTTCACCAGAAGGCTTTGCATACTCTGAAAGGGTGATGTCTTGGCTTGTATGTGTTAATTTTCTGTGTCTGAGCAGACTGGCAGAGGTGACAAGAACTTCTTGACTTGACTCTTTTTCCCCATAGAAAGAAGGTGCAGTCAAATTAATTTTATGCAGAAAATGAGTTTACATGAAGGAAAAAGTATTTCAAACACAACTTTGGATGGAAACACTTCCACATTTCTGTGGAAATAAGAGGAATTAATTGTATTGCAAGAGATCTACCTCCTAGGTTAACCCCTTCAGTTGCTGTACATGATAGGTTTGTGACAGAAGTCAAGCTCTACTTAATCTCTGTCTTTCTTAGGTTCAGATTCAGGTCACCCATATAATAGGAGTCTGAGAACAGACTCCAAACATGCTCTTCAAGTGAAAATTTCTTAAGACAAGAATTTAGCTTCTAAATTTACTTAATAAATGTATCTACGTGTTTCTTAACAGTTTTTGTTCTAAGGAACCTTTATTACTGACTCTTCTGGTGATTAAGTAAGCTGTTAAAGCAATTGGTTACTTTGGAAAAGAAATAGCAACTTATCAAAAGTATGATAAGTGATATGCTAAAGAAGCACTTGTTTGAGTCCATATTGGAAACTGCTTTTTCTTAGCTGCATGAGAAGATGGCCAGGAAAAATAGCTTTGGTGGTGCCATACAGATGTTTTAAACTTAAAGGAGTATGTCAGGAAGAGGTTCATGGTATAAGTGCCTTTCCTTAGCATTGGTGCTTCCTGTGCAGAGTTCTTCCACGTTACTTGTAGGTAACAGATTGACTAATGGAAAATTCAGTTCTGTGAGGAAGAATTTTTTTTTTTTTTGCTGCTATTGGTAAGGGCAGGAGTATCTCTGAAGATGCCATTTGAAGTCCTCGGTTCCAATCTTATTGTACCTTTTCTTATTATTTAAAAAAAAAAAAGCTCATTAGTACTGATCTACCTCCACAAGTCTCTCAACTTTGAAGGTGGTCTTGTACCCATGACCAGAAGTGCAGTTCAGACAGAACTCAATAGCTGAGAGCACTACTCTATCTGGCCATATCTCTTTTCACACTGTTCAATACTTAGTGTATCTATAGCTCTTGCTATCTGAGGCAATTTTATGGGTTGCAATGTCAAGTAGTCCACTTTGGGCATCTAAATTTGTTGTGACTTGTTGAATTCTTACTAACCTTCTGATTTAGACTTGTCTTTCTCTGGAATTTGTTGTGTGAGTGTTTGTATCCAAAGACATGTTTGTAAAATCTGTAAGCTGGCTTTTTCACATCTATATACCATCAATATGGATTGTAGTCTTCACTGTATTGTGGGTCACTGCAGTGCAAAACAATAGAAGAAGTTCTGAGTTTTAATATTGAAAATCTTCTGCTCCTTACAGTGAACCACAAGCCATGTGCTATATTGAAACAGCTAATCTCGATGGGGAGACGAATCTTAAAATACGACAGGTAAGGCAAACACTTCTTTGTTTTTTGCCATTCAGGTGTCTGGCTATGAAGAAATCTGGCTTGCTAGGCAACAATACAAGCACTCTTTTGAAAAAAAACTCCACAAACCAAAAAATCACCCAAAACATCTCTTTCCAGGTGGCTGTAAGCCACCTTTTCAACAGATACAAACCTGAACAATAATGCTTTATGTGTGAGTGTAAGGAGCTAACCTGAAGAAAGTATAAGCCCACAAAAGCAAATCACAGAATCTTAGGGATTGGAAGGAACCATGAAAGATCTAGTCCAACCCCCCTGCAGGAGAAGCAGAACTTGGCTGTGGTTTGCTGAGGGTCCATTAAGTACAATTGAAATGCTGTACTTAAAAAAAATAAAGTCACCCGTGGTTGTGATGAGAGCTGCTGTTTCTGCTGTCACAAGTGTCACTGTTGACTTCTACATCTGCAAAGTACCCAAAAGGCCCTTTTCTATGTGTAAGTTAATTTGTTCCTTTTGTGGTAAGTAGTGGAGTTTATTTGAATTTTTCTGGTTTGGTTGAAGTACTGTTGATGATGGTGTTCCGAAATAGTTCACAATCTGCCTTCTCTCATTATAAAAATAGTTGGATTAGGATTTCGAGATGCAAACTACTGAATTTTTAATAAGCTGTACATTTTATACTTGTTTACTACCTTTGTAGTAATGTGACTTATTGTTCTGGGTCAGTGAAATAAAGACCTTTTAAGACCTTGTTCTGGCTTGCAGTGCTGCAGTCAAAACTTGACAGATGAGAAGCAATGGAGTGTTGTATGTGCACTCTGAGATGGAGTAGCAATATGTTAGGTTACTATTACATGATGGGTTGGTAATTAATGTTGAACAGGATCAGAGCATAATGGCTCAACTGATCCAAGAGAGACTACACTTGGGAGTCACTATGTTTAGTATCGGTAGCACATCAGTGGAACTATACTGGGAGAAAAAACATAGGCCTGTTGATAATGCTCTCCTACTTCCTCCTGAACACGTGCAGCTCTGTGAATGGGTCTTTCCTCATGGTTACAGAGAGTTCATATAGGTAAAGGAATATAAACCAATCCTGTTGAAGCAGGATCCATATGAATCTTCTTTTCAGGAAAGAGTTATTGAATACCCATTAGAAAAAAAACAAACCCACAAAAAAATGCAGACCAAAAGAGCAACAAAAAAAACCCCTACAAAGCTGACAGAGAACTTTGACACATTTAATTACATTTGGTATCTTCAGATGTTGAAAGAAAGCGCCATTTTCCTAACGTGCTTTCTCGTAACAGAGATCTCTTGTGGATTGGTCTCTGCAGGGATTATCTCAAACTGCCAGTCTCCAGTCAAGGGAGGAACTCATGAAAGTATCTGGAAGGATAGAATGTGAAGGACCCAACCGTCACCTTTATGACTTCACTGGAAACTTGCGCTTAGATGGTCAAAGGTATTGATGTGGTGATCAAGCCATAAATTTGTTTGGTTAGGATAAAAACTTTCTGTGTGCTCTTTGTCTGCACACTGAGCACATGTGAGTTTTGGCTGGGGAAGAGGAGGGTAATAATTAACAATTTTGAATTACAGCATCTGCCAATGTAAGGTAATGTAATTCTCTCCTTCAATGGAATTTTCTGCTCAGTACAGGAGAACTGATTTCTTTGGGATTGTAGTGGTTTTCTTTTTTAATTGGAAGTTATATCTAAAGAGAGGGAAGAGTGAGGGAAACGGTTAGGGTTTTAGGGTTTTGTTGTTACGGGAGATATGCAGAGGAAATGGGGAAGCCTTTCCATTGCAACTAAAGTCAAAAGTTGCACCAACTTCAAATCTGTGGAGAAAAATGGTCCTGGAATGTGTAGTCTTTATCAGGCTGACCTTCATCTATAGCAACTTTTGGATAGTTTAGTTTTAGTTACTTGAGTTTGTAGTAGGTGGAAGGTCAGTAGAAACATGCAAAATTATCCTGCACAAAAGCTATGTTCCTTGGGCAATTCATCTGAATACAGACAGATGCAAGAACAGTAGATCATTTGCCTCCCTATTGAAAATCATGTGGCTAATAGTTTCCCCTAACGCTCGTTTAATAACATATATTAGGTTATAGTGGGCTTGGAATGGATGGCCTTTTTGCAAGTGTGATGCTTCTGTCTCTGTGATGTGAGAGAAAACACAGTAACAGAGGTCAAATGCAGAGAAGACTTTGTGGCTTAAGTTCATTGTATTACTTTCCTCCTTTTGTGACTGTTTTTGAGGTGGAAGTAAGGCTTGAAAGAAGAATCAATTCTTGATAGCATTTCAGGAAGGTAAAAGACATATACTTCTTGCTTTGCAGCCCAGTTCCTGTTGGTCCAGACCAGATCTTGCTAAGAGGTGCACAACTGAGAAACACTCAATGGGTCTTGGGTATTGTTGTGTATACAGGACATGATACAAAGCTCATGCAGGTAAAGTTCTTAAGGAGATGTTGAGAATGTTCTGCTAGAAGACAGTCATCTTTCCTGTGTTCTACTTGTCTTTTGGACTTAAGTTTATGAAAGGGTTTGGCTCGTAGTAGCTATTTAAGACCTGGAGGCTGAGAAATACAAGAACATTGTTGTACTTGAGGTTGCGTGTGCACGTGTGTAAACACCGAAGTATTTGTTTCAAAATCACAGAATCATAGAATGGTAGAGTTGGAAGGGACCTTTAGAGATCATCTAGTCCATCCCCTCTGCAGAAGCAGGTTCGCCTAGATAAGGTCACATGGGAACATGTCCATATTGTCCATACATTGTATACTTCAATATGTAAGCAAAGCTAATGTTATTTTATCTGGTGACTGGACAGCATTTAAAACTGAGGTTGACAGCTGAGGAGAAGGGTGTAATGATTTTAGCACTTGAAGTTCTTTAGATAAAGACTTAGTCTCTATATTACCTTAATGGCTAGGAGTGCCTGGAGTGACCAGGAAACATGCATGTAGTGATCACCCTTGCTGACAGTGGGATGGAGAGCCAGGATGAGCATAAATGAGAAGAGCATTCAGTCTTTAGAACTGAATGGTTTTATTTGTTGATCTCGTGTCAGTTTAAGTCATGATGAGTATTGGTTTCTGTTACTGCTTTATTGATCTCTGCATGCCATGTTCAGCTAAGTAGAGTTGAAATAGCAAGTTCTATAATGGACTCGAAAAACAAAGACTGAATTTGCCTCACCTATGTTCTCTTGTGTAAGTCATTGACAGACTTTTTTTCTGCTCCTGTTCAGAATTCAACCAAAGCACCTCTGAAAAGATCAAATGTGGAGAAAGTGACCAACATGCAGATCCTGGTTTTATTCTGTATTCTCCTGGTGATGGCCCTTGTGAGTTCTGTAGGTGCCTTATTATGGAACAGAACACACGGTGAAGTCGTCTGGTACCTTGGCTCCAACGGTGGGTGTGCACACAGTGTGCTGGGGATATGTCCAGACTGGCTCTTGGCTTTGCTAAATGCATACATTGAAGTAAGAAACAAAGGAAGAAACATGAGAAACTAAATGTGTTGTTAACTTCTTAATGTCCCAGTATCCCTTCTTTTTTTTTTTTTTTGTTTTTTTCTGAGAAGGGCATAAGTGAACTTAGGAGCAAGGCTTCTGTTCAGAAAATCTAAAGGTTAGGTAAATACCGCTGTGCTACCACCCAGGGAGCAGGGCAGAAACAGAAGAGGAATAAGAGCTAACGGGAATACTGAATATCCAAAAAAATCATCTCTCTGGAGATGCTGTGCACAAATTTGTTCTCAGAGCAGGTAATGTGTCGTGTCTCGCTGTATCTGACTGCATCATGGCAGGTGTCGGTTTGATACTGACTTCACCTTTGTGCTTATGTATGGAAGCTAAGGATTTCTCTTACTTTTTCCAGTCAAAAATGCTGATCTGCACTTGTTTTAGAGAAAACTGTTACGTGCTAAGTGGTTTTGTATTGAATGATGTTTTAGTCATTTTGGTTTCTGACTGATGTTATTTTGTAGTGAGAACTCATCTGTTGGCATACTTATTAAAGAATTTTATTTGCTTTCATTCATACTCCTTGAATTGATTAGTTCAGAGATCAAAGATGGGCTTTGTGCAAACGTGTAAGGATGAAAGAAATTGCTGTCAAGTAGACCTCTGACTTCAGAGAATTACATTAGCTAGCTACGTAATATGTTACTACAGATATTGATGCAGATCTGAAAACAATGTCCGTGAACTAGAAATGCTTTTTCTGGTGGTTATTGCAAAACAGATGGCAAAGAGTGTCTTCTGCAGTTTAGGAACTGCAATTGTGATAGTAATAAAAAAAATTCAGAGAAAGAGCTTCAAAGTGCCTTGTATTTTACTCTGGGTGGTTTTTTTGTAGTTATAATGTCTTCGAGCTGTAATATCAGCAACATTCAAAGTTTCTTCCCTGTACTTCCCCTTGTGTTGTAACAATGAAGTACAGATTTATGCCTTACAACAATGGAAGCAATATTGGAAAAGGTGAATGGAAGGAACGCTTGAACTTGTGCTAGTATAGAACAGGTGCAATACATACTAAACTAGTGATTTAGTAGACTGTATAGATTTCTTTGTGGAAATTGAATGTACAATTTCCATCTCTTCTGTAACTGCCACATGCTGGAAGACTACTTTTCAGACTAGGCAGGTAGATAGTTGAGTTTTTGTTCAGTGTCTAATTTCTGTGAAGATTTTATTGGAAAACTTTTTTCAAGTTTGATGTGCTTCTAATCATTCTGTAAAGCTGTTCAAAGACATGTAGTTCATCTTTGCTCACACTTGAACATGGGAGGGTCCAAACCTTGAGTCTTCCTCTGACCTTCATTTGAGTTCAGCAACTTTTTCTGGCTTCTGTCGGCTCCTAGTTTGCTGCCCTGCTTTCTTACTAATTTGCTTGTAGTGCTGGAGACCCCTTAGTGTGTGTTGCGACTCAATTGCGTGGGATGCTTTGCATGTTCTTACATTCTTTCCTTCAATGAAAATGAATACCAGGCAAACGTAGAGACTTTGTGTGAAGAGAGGCTATGGGCAGCACAATTAACAGGAGCTTTCATCTCGTGACTCTGCTGAGCTTTGTCCAGTCCTGCCTGCTGTCTGCAAATGCTACTTCTTCCCTTTAGGACCAGTTGAGTTACAGGTGTATTTTGGTACCTTGCCCAATGTTGTCATTAATAACAGTTCTTCCTCTTAAGCAAGATGCCTTAGATCATTTACTAGGTATCTGTTTAACAGTCAACTGCTCTTCGATTTCTTTAGCGTGGGTAGTTTTTCTAATCTGCCAACAATTGTCAGATTTTAGAAGAAATTTTAATGTTTCTTTTTTGTTTTCTAACTCCACTGAGACAAGTAAGTGCTTTCTAAAGGGTAAAGTTATGCTACTGGTGATATTGGTGGCTCTTACTTGGGGCAGCTGACACATCAGATCAATTGCTAAATTTGGATTATTACATGGAACATCATACTTGTCACCATATGTTTAGCAAAAACTGTTCAGCAAATGCTCTATTCTCTGATATATAGCCTTACCAATCTTGCCCTTCTTCACCTGGCATAATATGCTGTGTATCTAGGCATGTGCTCTGTGGGTGTTCTATGTATGTACTATTGAAATCAATATTAAAAAGACCCTTATACTAGGCCTCAATACACTTACTGATTATTTTAGCACTAAATCTGATTAGGCCAACTGCAGAAAGATGATTGCCACTATATGATACCACTCAGACTTATGCCTTCTGTCTCCTGATGTCTTATGTCTTTTGGTCCACAGAAATGCTGTCTGTCAACTTTGGATACAATCTGCTGACATTTATAATCTTGTACAACAACCTTATTCCAATCAGTCTTCTGGTGACATTGGAAGTTGTCAAGTTTACTCAGGCTCTTTTTATAAACTGGGTAAGTAACAAGAATAAACGTGTTAATGTCACTTTTGGAAAGTGACATAAAAAAAACCCCAGCCTATTCTGAGATCTTTACTGTTTTTTTTTCTGGTAACTTTCCTGGTGTGGCTTCCAGGAAGGGTGGGTATAAATTCAGAGGATCTAATCTGTATTCTGTGTTCCTCAGGAAATTGAAGGAATTAATTGTAGAAAGATGTCCCATACAAATGGTGACTTCTGTAGGCTTTCAGGATGAGAAGAAAGTCTCAGCTGTTTTGGTTGAAGGAGATCTCTCAGCTGACTCACGCTGTATAAATATTTTAGAGCTCCTCAGCCACAGCAGAGGGGAAAACTTAAGAGTTGTTTGGGGCATGGGATTGTCTATATTTTTCTTTTTAATCCAGAGGCTGGTCCTAAGGACATCTCTGGTATAAATCATAGTATTTCTGTAAGGAGATGAGTTGGTGGTTCCGCATGCAAGAAAACAGTGACCTTTGTTCAGGCAAGCTTTGACTGAAAAATATGTCTGTCTTCAGTTGTGGACCAAAAATACTGTTGTGACACTCCCAAAGCTGAAGAAAACCAAGAGAAATACCTTGTCTTGGTATGCATTAATCCTTGGTCTATAAGGAAAGGTGTAGTATTCCCTGTAAAATACAAGTAAATAAGGTCTAGTATGTCTATTCTGAGCTACTTTAAATGTATTGGAGATGCTTAATCAGCTTCTCCAAGAAACTACTTTGGTTCATCTAGCTGTGGTTTTGTTTACCTTCCCAATTACATGTAGTAATAGGAGTTGGTGTCAAAATCACTTAAATTCTTTTCAGTAGTGGATGTGGCTGGAGCGAACTGCATTGTTCTAACTGAAGACCTATTATGAGCATGGCTACTGCCTGTTAAACTAGAGATGCAGTCAAGGAGAGTATAGTTTCATGTAATGGAATCTGCTCTTCCTCATGTACATGTAGTCTCTAGGTATACTTGGGAAAGAAGACACCCTTATTCAGCCTGGCATGCTGTTTGTCTTCAAAGCCTTCAGAATCTCCACTAATAGAATTAAGTTAATTGAGCCAAATTGGAGCTGAGTAAAAAGACTGGAGGCTTCAGTGTTTAGTTCACATAGCATAGGTCTAACTTTGTTCTCATTTCAGGACATAGATATGTATTATCCTGAAACAGATACACCTGCAATGGCCAGAACCTCAAACCTTAATGAGGAACTTGGGCAGGTAAGACAAAAGTATCGTGTTTGTGACATCTTGGAAGATAAAAGGTAGGAGAGCATGCTGTACTAATCTGTTTTATTCTCTTGCTCTGTGGCTCAGGTTAATGGCATGTCTTTATTTTCATTAGTCTAAATTTTATAAGTAAAAGGAGATGTCACAGGATTAAATTCAAAATCATGTAGCCAGTTTGAGGCCTGAGAATTTATTTTGTTCAGTCTAAACTGATTTTTTTTTTCTTCCTCAAGGGTATTGGAGACTTACTCTGTGGTTGTGACTGTGTATACTGCAACAGAATGTATAAGACTAGGTTTGACTAAGGAGCAGGCCAACAGCCTCACCTGTGTCTTCAGTTCCCCATGTTTGTGACCACCTTGCAGGAAATGCAAGTCAAAAAGTGTTTATGGGTGTAAAATACATTATTATGTGCTGCTCAGCAGTGTGGTGGTCAATATTCTCCCTGCTTAATTGTTGGCCTTTTCCTTAAGCTTGTTAAAATTTGATTTGTGTTTAGATTTTGTTGATATGAAATTATTAATCTCCAAATTATGGTAGTGTTTTTTTCCAGAAGTTAACTATTTTATGTGGGATAATGCATATTGTTAGCTCATATGGGTTTTTTTAAATAGTTTACTACGGATTCCATGAAACTAGGCTGAGTTTTTGGATTCATTAAATTACTTGTTCACAGGTGAATTAAAAAATATTGTAAAATGCTAGAAGTATTCATGACTTCAGTTTCCTCATGTTTGAGTATTCACTTTGACTTCTAAAATGTGCAAGATCCATTTCTTGTCCTGTGTTCAGACAGTGTGGCACACAGTGGAAGGATCACTTAATTAGTGTGGGGAGAAGAGTACAGCTTGTCGTCTGTCTTGTCTCAGTCTTCAGTCTTTCTCCCTGCTGTGTCTTTCTCAGTTGACTTGGAGAAAAAGTGGAACGAAAGCACTAAAAAGTCCTGTCTCCCTCTCCCTGGAGACTTCTTTACCCCAAACCTCTCTGCCCTCTTCCTGGGGTGGCATTTAATGTGATTTATGTGGAGAGTTGAGGAACATCGTCATTTATGCTTAGTATCTACCTCTCTTTGCTCATTATCTTTTTTAGAGGTGTCAAAGGAGTGTTAACCTTGAAATGAATATTAAAGTTACTGAAGCAGTTATCTCACTTGGGGCACTGTGGCCTTGCTGAAACAGTTTCAAAGTTTGTGTTTTTTTTGTTTTTTTTTGTTTTTTTTTTTTTTTCCAACTTGATCCCATGATTTATAGCTAAAATAGAACCACCTTGCCACGACAAGGCTTCCTTCTTCAGCTGCATCTTGTGCTGATCTCTCAGGCTTCCTTTCACTTTCCAAGTCTGCAAAAGAGATAAGTGGGCACTGGCACTTGGAACCCTTTGTGTGTGGTTCCCACAGTGTGCATGAGCATTGCTCATAACAGAGTTTCAGAAAAAGCACTGTGTTTGCCTGCAGAATACCCCTTGGACTTAGTCTAGAATATTCCTTGCACAGTACTGCTTTTATGGGGGAAAA
>WBNH01011549.1:0-27589 GCA_013401255.1 Urocolius indicus | reverse complement strand
GATACACCCCAGGATGCCATTGAGTGCCCTTTGATTTGATTAGGATTTGAGTAGATTTGCTCTTTTTTTTTTTTTTTAACTATAATTTTGGACTGCAGAAATTGTCATTAAACAAGCATGGAATACTAACCAAGGTAAGGTTGAATGATCAGAGAAGTGTCCTGAGTCATGCACCCTTGTTTCTGACCTTTGAGTAGAACTAAAACAGAGATGCAAACTGAAATCCAAATTCAACTCACTGCACATCTGCCTACATTTGCTCTCCTTTTGCTTTTATCTCTTTCCTGTGACTTTAGATATTTTTCCTAGTGCCCAGTGTTTTTACCTTATCTGATTAAGAAACTATCAGTCTTGCTTAAATTATCTTTTCTAAAGGCACTCAATCTTGTTGCAGTCCTTACACCCAATCATTTTTCCATCTTTTCTGACTTATTTTTCTAATATTGGTTTAATTCTCTTCTCAGAACTCTTATTTGACTCCATTTCTGCTTGCAGAACAATCAGTTGTAACTTACCTATTGCCTATCAAAAAGAGTTCTATCTTACTTTCGTTTAATTAATTTGATGTTGTGATTTTTTTTTTTTTTTAATAAAGAAGGTCTTCTCTTTATTCCTAGAACTGGAACAGACCAAGAAAGAATGGGTCAGCTCTGCCAGTTGTCCCAAAATTCTATATAGTCAAGTAAACAGAAGTTATTATCAGTATTTTTTTTCCCTAAGAAAATATTTACCAATACCTATGTGATAGTGGATTTTATAATGTTCCTGAAAAAAATGAACTAAAAGCATAAATTGATTTCACTGGAAAAGACCAATAGATGGTGCCAGTACTATCAAATCCAAAGTAGCAAAGAGCTCTATACTCTTATAGAAATTGCCTGAGGCATTTAAATAAAAAGTGTCCTCTTCCTTTTCCTGTGCAAAGAGATTCTTGATTCTGAAGACAGTTCACTTTTCATTAGAAATTGTAAATCTGATTTCAGATGCTGGAAAAAAAAAACCACCACAAAAAAACACAGGAAAAAACCTCCCAAAATATGCACATTTTCAACCTCCTATTTCTCTCAGCTGCTTGCCTAACAAGGAAACAACCAGCCATTCTTTTGTATCGGTGTTGACACTTCTTTCCTGTTTATCCATCTTTATCCCTGGGCAATTCATGAAAAGTCATCCACCCTGATGGGAGACTTAAACTCGTCTATAACTTATTCATTTAATTCTTTCAAGTCCTTTAAGCCACTGTTATAACTTACCTGGATGACGCATACCAAACTTTGTCCTTTAGCTAAAGTTTGCATTCATTCTTCCATTTTTATTGATTCAGTTTTATAAATCCTCCTCTGTCCCCTTAAAAGCAAAAAATTTATTTTCTAAGAACTCAAATGGTCTTTTAAACCCTCCTATTCTCATCTTGCTAGCAAAAGTGCTGTAAATGAGCACCTCAGCTGAGTGCATTCACAAATGCAGATTTTGTTCAGAAACAATTCAAAATAAGATCTTCAAGCTGTATATTAAGCTGATACTAACAAAGCTGTTTCCTCCCTAGTAAACCAGACCACTACATTAATTTTAAATTATAAATAACAACAAAAGAAAATTATATTTCACCATTTCATATTCACATAAATTGTTATGCACTGTATTATAATTACGTATTGTAATAACATATATTATATAATAAGATAGCTATGTACTACACAGCAATCTCCTCAGTATGTGCATGTACTAATCATCAAAATAATTAAAACTATGACAGTTGTCCAATAAGAAAGTTCAATTACAGGGAGTTCTACATTAAAAATATTTTAAAATATACCCTCAGTTTATCTTTTATCTCACTAACAGCATCTCAGGATGAATTCTGAGTCTTGAGATGCTACTTTGGCTCACAAGTAAGAAAAGACTTTGCAATGAAATTTACACAGTCGCTGGGACTGAACCATGTCACAATCAACTCCCTCTGCAAAACCGGTAGACACGTACTTGTGTCAGACAAGCAGTGTGTTCAACTAGCACACAGTGGGCACCACATTTATACTAAAAATAATTCTAAAAAGCATAAATAATAACTTCTTTCATCTTGCTACTATGTTGCTTGCATATACATCATACGGCAAAAGTACATTAGAGTAATCATTTTGGTAGTTTTATACTCATGGGGGAAAAAAAGGTGATGGAAAGGGAGGGAATCAAATCGAAATTTGGCATTTATACAACGATCAGTGTCAGTTTATCTACACATTTCCTATGGAATTCATAGGTGAGGAGAACAGATGTATCTTTTGCAATTACATGCTGCCTCAGACTCAGTCCTACTTCTTATACCTCGGTATTGAGTAATTTTTCCTCTACATTGTTCTTGAGGTCTGCCTATTTGAGTAGGAAAGAAATTTCTCAACCCTAACTTGTGGTAATACTGTGTTTAAGAAGACTAAGCTAGTCAAACCAAGATGAGACTTGTAGTTTCTTAAGGAATACAAAGTAAAAGTGCATCATTTAATGCACATCTCTGTTTATCAGAAAATCATCAATAGAGTGGAAAAGAATGACCAACTGCTGTGTTTAGACATGTGCTGTTTCAGATGTGTGTAAGCTGTCATCACTCTTATTTTAGAATGATTATCTGAAAGACAGAAGAATAACAAGTCAAATTTAGTATGGGCCATTTTCCTTAACCAACAATTCACTTTTTCTTATGCAAGCTGCACTTAATGCTGCCTTCAATGTGACCATCTCACTCGAGTAGATGCAGCATACAATTATTTTATCTCTTATTAATGAAAGACAAAATTAGTTCCAGGAGCCAGGACACAAAAGTAAACAAAGTTGTGATTTTTTTTTTTCCCAGCTCTACCACTGACCTATTGCAAGCCTACTGCTTCCAAGTGAACATTGGTAGAAGATTTCTTGTGATAATGAATAAAGTGTTTTATTCAAAGAAGAAAATGTTTTAATTTCCCAATCAATCTATATTACAAACCAGATTTTTCCTCTGCGTCATAACAATACAGAAGTTTCAGTTCTTCAGAGATAAAGTCCATAAGAACAATGCTTTTTTTCCTGTTCCCCAAGCAGCTCTTGCTTTTCTCCTAAAGTTGTATTGTACTGAGAAACAGCCAAGTATCGCACAAGCATTGCTAGTTTTTGCAAGCATTTCTGTACTAGTTACCACTGTTGATCACAGTCTCTGGCTTCTGAAGTGCCAGACCTTCTCCTCGTCCTGCAGCTAAGAATAAGCATTAACATTTTCCTTCTCTGGTACTGAGAAGCAGTGATGCTTCTCTTACATTTCCCTGGGAGGACGTGTCTCCAGAAAGACTTACTATGTCCAGATGTGATCGGTTAGTAAATGAAGAGTGATAAAGTCAAGTTGCTATACCAGAACTTCATCCACTATGTGGACAATGAACACAGACTTTCAAAGTCATTCTGCAAGCACTTGATTTATATGATGACAAATGTTACACCTCTACTGTAACTAAACAGCCATGACTTATTACCAACATCTACACCAGAGCTAGAAGACTGCTATAAATACACAAATACCCACAAACCCTCAATTTGAATATAAAAATCAATTTCCTGCTGTTTTTTTCATCATCCTTTTACATTCTCAAAAATAAAAAAGCTGCCCTTGAATTCTTAAGTAATTCTTATTTATGAGAAAAATCTTTCCCTTCCCACACACTGTATGAAAGCAGGCATTGGGAACAGCATTACATTAACAATACCAGTACTACACTGATATTCTGTGCTTATTTTCTGTGTTCCCATAAGTGCAAGAGAAATGTGAAAGGGTAGCAACCAGTCATCTTATGCGTCTGGGATTTCTGAAGACAAAAGTCAGATCATGAATGGCTACCACAAACATTTCCGCTACTTCTAGAAATGTGTGGGGTAATTCTTCACACATGAATTGGGAGAGGACACGTTGCACTGAGAAGGAGCTACTTCTGTTCACGAGAAAAACAAACAGAGAGCAAACAGATTTAACACATATTTTGATAGATGAACTGATACTCTTTTTTGGCCCATTTAGCCCAATTGTGACTGAAAGTTTCACTTTCATTAACAAAAGAACTAGATTAAGGAAGTAAATATTGTTTTGAAGCAATGTCATTTCAAGTAAGAAGTATACTAAGTCTCACTTCGTTGAACTAAGCAGAAAGTAAGCTGGAGACTTTGTTTGTTTTAGGTGCTAACTCTTTTGACAAAAACTTTCTTCCCATCTTACTCAGGGCTCTGCTACTTCTCCTTAGTATTTGTCCACAAACTTGTTATTTCTGCTTACATAGGTACATAGCATGTAAGCACCTCTGTTCTGGGCTGTAACAAGTGCACATCAGTTTGGGGACATCTGTTGACTTGAGTATTATGTCTCATAAAGGAGCCTAATTGCTTCACATGGCTATCAACAAATTAAGTGATTAAAGCTACCAAATTTAAGAAGATTTAAACCAACACTTGACAATACCGATACACACATTTATAACATACTTACTTTCCTGTTAAACAGTGAAAGCACTCTCCTTGTTTTAGACATGAAAAAGAAGAGTGTTGTGACTGTCTCCTTGTGTTTTATGGTGTGAGTCATCTTGCATAAAATGTCCCTTGATTTCAACTATACTCTACACACCACATTCATTTACTTCAAGCTGCACAGAAGTCTATAATCTGAGCATCTGAAAGCTCTGTGGATGCCCATTCATACAGTTGCTAATATAACTGGCTAATGCTATTGAACCCAATTATTTGTGTTATCCTGTATAATACAAAATACCATTGGGGTTCTAATTCAATAGCATTAAAGATAAAACACAAAAAGTTCCATTTAAACATAAGAAAAAACTATCTGCTTCTGCAGGGGAGTTGGACTAGATGATCTCTGAAGGACCCTTCCAACCTCTACCATTCTATAATTCAATGAAAACCATAGAGAATTAAAATCTCATATGGAAAGCTAATTGCATTTCTCATAAAGAATTATTTAGTGTTCCTCGCAAATTAAAAGATAGATTTTTAGTTAAAGTGGACAAATTCTGCCCTTATTTCCCCAGTCCCAACTCAGGAGACTACTGACATCTCCTCTTCTCCTTGAATTACAGGAGATGATGGACAGAGATGGGAAGTGGACATACATGGACAAGAACTTTATGTGTAAGCAGATAGGACAGTACTACAGAGTGCAAGGTAGCATCTGGAACTCTTACAGACTGCAGAAACAGCCCAGAGAAGCTGCAATAAATCAGGCTTGCTGAGTTTGTTCTAATGTCAACTAAGTACCTCCAGAGTACTAAATCTTGAAAATTTAAAACAACCCCTCATTCCCTTACATCCAAGCTGAGCTCTCCTTATAATGCTTCTCCTGGTTAGAATAGATTCTCAGCTAAGCACTGTAGATTTGGACCAAACTCTATGCTTGGTATCCTCTCCAGTTGGTTTAAGTTACAATGAAATAGGTCCCTTATAATCAAGACTTAGAACCACCCACAAAATCTCATCCCCCCACAAGTTTGGTGTGTTGTATCAGTTGCAGGATACCTTGAATGTTATTTTAATATTATTTATGATGACTTTCTTAACAACCTGATAGAGGTATACTTATTCCCATCAATAATTTTAAAAATGCAAAAAAAGTTATTTAAAAACACACGTTAAGGGAAAATAACTGACAGGGGAAGATAATAGTGAAAGCTTCTTGGAGGGGTCAGTATTGGGACCAGTGCTGTTTAACATCTTTAGTGGTGAAATGTACAGCAGGATGGAGTGTACCCGCAACCAGTCTGCCAATGACACCAAGCAGTGTGGTGCAATCAACACGCTGGAGGGAAGAGATGCCATCCTGAGGGACTCTGACAGGCTTGAGAAGTAGGCCTGTGTAAACATCAAATAAAAAACATCAATACAGTTGGTTTTTCTGTTTGGTGGGACTGCAGTGTTTTGGTTTGTTTGGTTTTTTTTTGGTTGGGTTTGTTAAGTATTAAAGCTTAATGTATAATGTTTTTGACAGAAAGGAAGACTCTACCAGGACCTCTCTGCTGTAACCACTAACATACAACTGTACTGATGCAAATGTGACAGAGGCATCTATTTATCATTCTGTTCCTGGAAACATTAGGTCCAAGTTCTGGCCTAATGCTACCATGTTGTGATTACCTGAGCAACCCTGATCTGCGGCCCTAGTCTAGTTCTCAGAGGTGAAGAGCTTGATACTTCTACAGTTTCTTTACTGTGATTATTATTATGCGAATTTGCTTCTTCCCTTGATGTTTCTTTTAGTGGCCTAATTTCCACTGAAAATATAAAGCACAAAAATTAAATTCCCTCGAAGTGTCAAAAAAGTGCACAGAAGCCTACTGAAAGTCATCAGACATATATTTACAACATCTCATCTGTTATTTTTGTAATACTTTGACCACCTCTTTGCATAAGCTGCCTCCTCTTCACTGCCAATACAGCACTTTCCATAGTGGTGTCTTGGGCTCATGAGTGGGGCTTCTGGGTAAAAATAAAAATAGTAAATAATGTATGGACTCGTGAAATAAAGGCATATTTTTTAAAAAGAGAAACCTATGACATGCCTAAAAAAAAGCTGAGGCTTCGTCATCTCTAACACTGGTATTGAAAGTTTTCTCATTAGATTTACCACTCCTGTTAACTTCTTTAGAGAATATAAATAACTGCTTAAGTTGTTCAGTGTATGACACGTGCTTTCCTAAAGGGAAATCAAAACGTAATAGAATTTAGTTTAGGACTGTTCAAGATCAGCATATATTAACATTGATGCAAAACACACAGTATCTTTACTTACACATTTGCCTTGGAACTTGCACACAGTGAGCACCCAAGAAGGAGCTGCACTGCCCAGAAATGAAGCCTTGCTGCCACCCCAAACTGGGTGCTACCACAGTTAAACCAATACCAAGGCTTGAATCCGAATTCCACATTTTTAGTCGACTGATTAATTTTACCTAGAATATATTTTACCTGGAGCACTTTCTGGCATTCATGAACTGACTAAGAATCCCACATAGATGCTGTGATTATAACCAAGCAAGGAGTTAACTTCAGGATCTCCTTGCAGCAGTCCTCTAGAGGAGAGGAGATGGTGGCTAATAACAATAGTTCAGAGAGCTACGAAATAAACACAGGATAAACTTGGCACTGTCCAAAAAACAAATGGTACTATTTAAATTCTTGTTGAAACACAAGTATAGTACCAGTAGTATTTGCTAAACAGTTTAAATGGATTAAAGGAAAATATTTAAGGATCTTAAAAGCACACTGGCTTCCATATTGGAACTATCACCTTTTATTTCACTCTTTTAAGCAGACATAATATTCCAGAGCACTTAGAAAACCCAATTAAGCAAACTAATCTATCTCTTTATTTTATGGATTGCCTCTTTTAGACAAATCTTTCTCCTTTCATATACCTTTCCCCTCAGGCTCCCAATTTAACCTAGGGCAGGAAGTGTTCTCATCTTTACAAAACACAAAAAAAAATCCTGAAATATGAGGTTCTGGAAAAGGCATTAATGTGCTGATAATCAAAGCTGGTAACAAGATTTTTTTTTCTTCCTAGTAAAAAAAGGAAGAATTAAGAGATGACTTCCTGCAGAATTTCCTGAGCTTGCGTGAAGCCTTGTTACCACTTGTCTGAAACTTGTTACTACAGTTATCACTGCAGCAAGTAACTATGGCTAAGGGATGAAGGTCAAGGAAGAGATGATGTTATGTTAAAAATCAAGTTGTTATGGTTTAGCCCTAACTGAACAATAATCAAACCACCCAGTTACTCCTCCCCAACTCAGCAGGATGGGGAAATTAAGAGAGAGTTGTAGAACTTTCTGGGTTGAGATAAGGACAGTTTAACAGAATCCCACAATGAGTAGGCAGTTACAGTGATGGCCAAANAGCAGAACTGCAGCAGCTGCACTGATTGCAGTCCTGCCCCGGCCCAGCTGCTGCCCTTATATCCCAAGCATGATGGCACATGGGATTGAATTGCCTGGTCATGCCCCCCAGCTGCAGCTGGGGAGAGTTAATTCTATCTTGGCCAAACCCAGAACACAAGTTCAGAAACCCACTTACCCTGAAATATTTTTGCATTTAGCAAAAATGCTTTCTGAAACTCCTAGTTCTGACCAAAACATGACAAGATACATTTATTTCCTAACCTAATTTCCAAAAAGACTAAACTGAAATGATGTCATCTTCAATTTTACCTCTTAAAGGGGAGGTGTGAAAGAAAATATTATCTTACTAAGATTCCTGAGACTGTGCATATTATTTCAATATTTTTTTTCAACAATTAAAGTTACCCTATATACACAGCTCAATTTATATCATGGTCGACTTACTGGTTCCTTATGTTTGCTTTTCCCTCCTCTTTCTATTTCTTTTTTCCTCCACATTACATTCCCTCTGCTTGAATGCTTAAGAGTGTATGACCTGTCCCTCAGCTATGCTATCATTTAGACTGGAAAGCAAAAGACAATCTACCATTCTGTGTTGTCTATCTCCAACAGAGACGCTGTGATATATGTCCTCCACTACTACTATCATGATCAGAATTATTTCTCTTTGTATCTGGTGGATCCTTCCCCTTTTTTAATTTCTGCTTTTGTTTAATAGATGAGGAGCCGTTCTGCTGATCTGTCTTTAAGTGGTCCACTTTGTCTTGGCAAGGGATAGTCACCACTTCTGTACTTCCCACATACTCTCAATTTTCCTCTTTATTAGCTTATTATTAGATACTGTGTCTATGGTTGTTTTGTTGGGTTTTTGTCAGTGTTGTATCTTTCATTTGCATTGCTATCGCTAGATTCCTGCATGACAAAGATAAGAAACCTAAAAAGTGAGGAAAAAAAAAAAATCCCTTTGCATTGCAGAAAAATGAGTCAGAAATAAAACGGTATCATGTGAATAAAAATTAAAACACAGACAGGATAGCAAAACAAAAGACACTTATAAACAATACTAAAATGAAATGGTAAAAGTTTTAGTAAATAAGAAAGTCTCAATAGTAGTCCTTTGGACATGCAAAAGTTCTTCTAACACTGAAAGACTTTGTGGAACGACCTTTTCAGATCTGTTCAGTGTCTGAGTGAGAAGTGACACACATTGAGCTCTGACAAACAGTAAATCTCTTGAGGCTCTTACCCCTTTCACAGAGGCATCCAATTGCACAAAGTGCAGGGAGAAAACAGACATTAGGAAAAGGATAACGACTGGATATGAAAAAGGGAATACACTGAAGGAAGTCAGACTTCATGTACAGGGTACACTGTCTGCTGCAATAAAACCCCCAATACAACTGTTAAAGTGAGAGAAAAAAAAATGAGAGGTGTAGAATGAGCAATAAACCAGAAAGAAGAATGATAAAGTTCTCAGAAAACAATTAAAAATATATATATATATATATATATTTTTAAACCATATGGACGTATTGGGTTCCTCACAGTACCTGTGAGGTGGATCCAGCCATGTGTATGTCAGCTTACAGCCAAATGTCAAGACTTCTTTTCCAGAATTTTGGTGTGCAATAGCTTGACAAAGAATTTCAAAAATAGTTTCAGAAGAATGTATTTTGAGCAGATTAAAAGAAAAAAAAAGGCAAAGTTCAAAGGAGTTTCTACCTGAGGAAAAATAAAAAAGAGCATGGAAACATTTACCTTAAACATCCAAAAGGGGTTACAGTTATAAATAATCAAAGAAGTATCCTCTTGGAAAATGTTCTGCTGCTTTCTCTATCTGACAAAAGACAAGGTTGTTCCATTTTTAATAATTGATGATGCTGCCAGACTAGAGCATCAATGCCTGCAGATGCTCTTGATTATCGATGAGCTGGGAGGTAGCCACTGAGTGCAAGGCATTTCTTGGACCAGGTAGCCATGAGACTATTTTTGAGTGAAGATGCCTGAAGTACAATGAAATTCCTGCTTTAGGTCTCTGAGACCATTTTTGTATCTGATCATGTCCTCATCTTGTCAACTTTAGAACAACACTGAAAAAGCAGGAGGCAAAAAAGGTCTGAGGCTCCACGACGTCACAGGAGAAGAAACAGCAAAATATTGCTGACAAAGTGAGCGTCATGGAAAATTCTACGCAGCTGGGAACAAAACTTCAGTTCTGGCAGTTACTAGTGGTTGAGTACTTCAGTCTAAACGAAATGAAGTCTCAGTTATCCCCAGACGATAAGGAAACTGATATCAAAATTAGCTTCTCATCACAAGTCAGTTGCGGACTACAGAGTCTTCATTTCTCTTCCCATGTAAGCACGTGATCTGAGAGACCTGCCTCCGGCTCTTTCGTATTGCAGGCAGAAAGGGGGTGTCTGCAGGTGTCGTCAGAATCGGCCGTGCAAGGGAAGACAGGTTTCTTACGAATTTGAGGTGACACGCCAGCTTCCACCAGCGCCGGTGCCGTACTGCCCGGCGTCCACCTGATGGCAGTGCGAGCGGCCCGCTGCCCCTGCCTGCGAGCGCCAAGCGCCGGACGGACCCGGGCAGCTGCCGCTTAACGCCGGCCTGAGCTCACGGGGAGCCGAGTAAACGCCGCAGGAAGGACCGTGGAGATGGATAACTTGATCCATACGTAATTACGGCTTACAAAAGATGCTGACATCTCCCGGTACTAAAAACACCTGAAACACTAAGCTTAAAGGATAGACGCAGTTTGTGAGGGACTGCTCTAGCTGTACGTGCTCACTTGATTTTATCTTATCGTCAGAACCAAGCAGGAACGCGAGCCGCTAGAGGGGGCGAGATCCTTTACTGGCGGCACAGGAGTGCTAGGCTCAAACGCGGGAGTGCGGGATGCTCTCTGCATCACTTGCTGTGCTCTCAGCTGGGTCTGCCCCACCCCAGACCTGTCCTTTCCAGCCTCCACATCTCTTCTCCCTTGATGGAAAATCAGTCTTAAAGAGATAACAGTTCCTGCATTCCTGCAGGAAGGTGCTTCTGAATTTTATTTTACCATCATTTTACCATCATTTTTTTTTTGTGACAGTAATTGCAAATGAAAGTGATAACGTATCACTCTGCAGCTCAGCTTAGTGCAACAGTACCAATCAGCAGACCACAAATCTGAGTATTACCTCAGTAGTCCCAAAGCTAGGCTAAAAGGGACATGAGAACCATACCATTAGGCACAGCATACTCCCAGCAGCACTAGCTGCTGCCAGTCAGGCAGACACCTCTGTCCTCCAGGAGAAAGCAGAATGCAGATTGACTCAAAAAAGGAAAATATTGAGAGAAAAGTAAATGCAAAACAATATCGTTTGAATAATAATAAAAAAAAGACTGTCGTGATTCTGCTGCTGTAACTCTGCCACTGTACAACATGCATCCGGACAGGCAACATTCAGTTATTGTTCCTGATACTCACTTTCATAGCTTTCCTAATCATATTCACACACTGCTTGATTAACCACATCAGAATTACAGCAACTATTCCAGAAAAGCATGTTCTGTTTAAAAAAAAAGTATCTCATGGATATTTTTAATAGGTAGATATTTCTGGCTTCAACATCATGTTCTACTACAAGCATGTAACATCTAAATTAATTTTTATATAAGCAAAAATAGATCTTAGTATCTGACTTGACATATCTATTCTGATAAATTCCACAAAACTGACAGCAGAAGCAAAACAGAAGGCCTTGCAAACTAGAATAAATTAAATTAGAATCAATCTAGATTCTTCATCTCTAGCTCAGCTTTCATGAAAAGAAAAAGTCAAAGTATGTGGCGAAACAATAATTGAAATATTCTATTTTAATGTTCAGGACATACTAGTTTAGTATTACATCAGTGAGAAGATGATCACTGAGTAGTTAGCCAGTAGAAGAATTCAATTTAATGATTAATATACATTAAATCCTCCTTTTACATAGAACACAGAGGCTTATAAAGTAAGCTTTGTACCATTCTTTTCCACTATTTCTACTCTAAAAATGGAATCTAATTTTTAGAGAATGTGAAAAACTGTAAGAGGCTGAGAAAACAAGAAACCTCCCCTATCTTTATTCTTCCAAATGTAAAAATAAACACAACAACTTCTACTTCACAACACTGATAGCTGAGCACATTAAATGCTCAAGCTCATTCCTACAGGCTCTTATGATGGCCTACACGTTTCCACATCTCACTGGAATAGCCTCAGCTTCCTGTGTGTGGTCATTTCACAAAACTCACTTCAGAAAAATAAAATGCCCTCATTTGTATATGAATTGGTTGAGCTGGCAGCAGCTATTGAGTTTATCACTGTGGTCAGATTTTGACAGATATTTGTAAGATCACACAAAAACAGAGGTCATCTCTCCATTTACAAGGAATATTACACTCTACGTTACATGCTTTTGTAAAACTTCCATTAGATGCAGTATGTTGTTACACTAATTTGTCAGTGAGAACCTTCTTGCCAGCCTTCTGGTTTAACACTTCTGCAGGTGGACCTCAGCTTTTGTAAGTCAAGCACATCTCTACTCTGTCAATTCTTACCAACTTCTTGAATTTCAGAATTATTCAATATCCTTTAAGAGACTAGAAATCATAATTTACCCTTGTAACAGGTGCATTATTGAGCTTGAGCTGCTGTGCATGTCCAGTAGGGTAGCAAAAACCTTTGCCATACGGGATTAAAAGCTTATGCCTCTACACCTTGAGTTAAAGGAGAAGTCTTGAAACCCTAGGCTAGAGCAAAGTATAAACCTTTGTGTTTCAAGCAACTACTACACACTCAACACTTTGTGTTTGAAGCACAGAAGCAAGTACATTCCCCCCCAACCACACTAAAAATGTTTTCCACTGAGTGTGACATAAAAGGAGAATTCAGACTGTGTTTATAGTAACATGTCTTGGCAAGCTCCTTTCAAAGCCCCCTCTCTTCTGTAGAAAGCAGTACCGTATTCACAGCTATTCTGCACATCAAGACCAGTCTGCAGGGTTTCTCCAGCTGGTCCTGCTGTTCTACAAGGCATCCTGCAGACACCTCACCATATTGCAGACAGGACATCCTCAGCTCTCAGATCTTCTCAACTTCACCACCACTTGACACTTCCCTCCCCACACTTGGAACCCCAGAACACAGTCCTACACACTGGGCTCTGTCCACTACAGCCCTGAGCCATTTCCACTCACCTCTCAGTTCAAAAGCGTGCCACAAGACTGGAGAGTTTTTATCACGCCAGACAGTGATTATCATTGAATTTGCCTTGTAACCATGACACCAGCATCACAAAATTCTAGTCTGCTTTATGCAGCAAAAGCCTATTTGAAAAAAAAAAAAAAAACCCACACTCAAAGCAAAACTATGATTTGTTTTTATCCACTCTACCACACAGATAGCAAGTTGCCCGCAAATTAATACTAAGGTTAAATCCAAGTCAAGTTCAGTCCAAACACTGCAGCCTTGACAGCTGCCAGTACAAGCGTCATTTTTTGTTTCACTCAAAATGTATGTGGATAAAAATTCTAAGTAAAAGGGTTCTCCACAGACTGAATTGACAATTAAGGAGCTTTTGCACAGCTTTCACAAAGCACTTTCAAATCGAGTGTTCCTCCTGGTGACCCTGCTTGCATCACTACGCTGTTCTCAGGAAACATTTTTATAAACACAGTTTGCTTACCCAGTTAAGAGTTACTTGAAGTACAATGCATAATTTCCTTGCTGAAATCTCCAACACTGATTATGAACAATCTGGCTCAATTATCTGACCGCTCTAACAATGATCCAACTAAAAAAAAATCATCGTAACATTATTTTTAACCCTAGTTTAGTGTTTGCCAGCTAAGCAAGAGATGCTAAATCATTATCATTAGTTGGTTAAGCTATTTTAGCTTTCATAATTCTCACCAGCTCTACTCTGGAACATGTAATCTTGCTGCACAGTAACTGTTAATCTTGTTGACTAACTTTCACTGTTGACCTGACACATTTTTCATGCTTTGTTGCAAGGTCTCTTCTGTTTTGCCAGTTGTTTTTTTTTTTTTTTAATTAAAAACACACCACTTCCTATCCTCCACAGCAATTCAGGGAGCTCTGGAATCTTTCATAAGAACAGTAACAGGTTTTGCTAAAATTAATAATGAGCAAAGCAGACTGGCTAGGTTAGATCATGAACAAAACTTTTTTTTTTTAAATGTTCTGGTAACATAGTGACATCAAGATGCCAACAAGCAAAGAAGCCCTGGCTACCCTTCTGGGCATACCACACCGACAGTTTTAAAACATTAAGAAAAGTGCAGTTCTTGGGTTTCAGGCTAGAGAGTACAGAAACAATGGCTCAAATGCCTCTTACTTCTCTAGACGTGGAAAGTACTGGCTGACATAGCAGACTGGAGGCACTGCCCAGGGCTTTGGAGAGCAGGCATCCCTCCTACCAAAGCAGATGCAGGAAAGACTGTTGCACCAGGTTAGAACTTCAAAGATTTTAGAGGCTGGAGGTTTTAGGGCAAAACAATTGGCATGAAAATGAATAGGGAATGACTCTTCACTGTGCTCGCTAAAAGAAGAACGAGAGGAGTAACATGAAATTATGGAAGTTGTGGCAGTTGACAAAATGTGCCTGATGTTGTCAAAGCTAGAAGTTTGTCTTGCTTCAAGAAATGCTTGAATAAATTCATAAGTAGATATCTCTGCATTTAATACTGCCCCAGAGTATTCATGTCTGGTCCTGAGCTGCTGGTGAAGTACGTGAAAAAAAAATACCACTTTGGGCTTGCTTCATCCTAGGCATTTGCTTTCAGCAGCTGACATAGGAAGGTCATTGGGTTAGACAGACCTTTCATCTGAGTTGGCCAAGCTTTTCTTACACTCCTATGAAAGAAGAGGATAAGAGTTTAATTCTGTGGCCACAAAAAACTAAACCAGCCATTGTCCCCGCTATAAGGGAAATGCATACCTATGCACCCCTAGCAGGAATTACAGCTACATTGCTGCTTACATACTCCAACTGCTGGGAAACAGACATGAATTTCCTAGGTTGGCAGTTAAAAAGACAGCATGGAGGAAGACCGAGTCCTTTCTAATATACAATCAGGAGTTCTTCAATGAAGACCAGTTACACTTTTGCAAGTCAAAGACAGAAGGGTGGCACAATTTTCACGGAGATGAGAAATATTACATGCAAAGCTAAGACTATTAAACAAACACATTAAACTGATTTTTGAAAGTGTTTTGGTGCTTTGTAATCACATCTGTCCTGATTACAGATGCTGCATGCAAAGAAAGCATTCAACAAGGCCTCAAAAGCTCAGATTGAGCACAAGAATGAAAATAATTTCCTTATTACAAAGCAAGAATACGTGAAATGGAAAGTCTGATGGCACAGATAGAACCACCCAGTGCCATTTTTTAGAATTATGTTTCCGAAGAGACCACAGTAAAGTGATTTGGCCAAGGGCATACTGTGAGGCAGTGCTAGAATGAAAATACTGTTTTAATTACACTTTCTTATAAAGCCTGTAATAACACATTGAAGGTCAGAGGTTGACTTAATTTTTAGCAAAATTATTTGCTAAGCAGTTTTCAGTATCTCATCATGTAACCTATAGCTACAGACAGGTTCAACATCACTGTTCCAGTGGGAAATACTTTTGATGACAGGAACTGCCATACGAACACTTCACTCTGCTTCAGGAAAGATAAGCAATTCACAGGAGATGTGATATGCTATTTTCTTAAAGTATATCAAATCTTCAAGTTGTTAGGAGGAACAGCAATGGAGAACTGAACAGACTGACAGAACTTCAGAAAACACTTCACTGGGGACAAAGCTCTCCCTTCATCCAGCCCACAGAGCTTATCTCCAGTAACTGTCAGAAATGAAGGCTTCACCAGCTGTCAAACAGAAAGGTTTCCTCTTAAAAGCTTCCCAAGGGTAGGTTCCCAAGGCCCAAGGGCAGGTTTCACTTGAAGTAAACAAGATTTTTTTCTAATGAGCCATTTGATCAAAAGAAGCTTCATTAATTTAAAGGAGTTTTACCAAGAAAACAAAGATAGTTCAACATAAAACTTTATTCCTTGAGTAAGGTAATAACACAGTCTTGTCCAGAAAAGCAAGCTTTTCTAGTCAATCCCTTATATAGACAGTGTCTAAGAGTTATACTGTGACATAAATACACATCATAGGCCTCAAACTATTTTATGGCCAGCTGTTTTTCTACTTACAGATCAACCAAACAAAATTCTATTCCTCCTGAGCCCTTCTATTGTTTTTGTTTTGGTATTCAAAGGATTTAAGTGAAAATTCTGTTAACACAGTACTAAAAAAACACAGAAATTAGTCATATTAACATCACAGCTTCTAATTAGCAAAGTGTCTGAAAATTACTATCAGAACTGCAGAAGTCTTGGTTTTTTTACACTATTCTGCTGCTTAGTTAAGAACGTAGTATGGTTGCACAAAGGCATCCATGATGGCAGCATTTTGTTGCATTACCTGTCTTCCTGCAAAGTCTCTTCGTGTGTTTGATCAGTAGAGATCTGGACTCCTTTCTCCAGGCCCACTGCAACCCCTTGTGAATATCAATGAAAGAGGAAAACAGAGCACAAGCTCCAGGGCTATTTTTATGCTTCAGAATTTGCAGGAAGATTCAGAAGTCTCTTAGTAAGACTTAGACCCAAGGTATTACTGAATGCTTCATAATTAATGTCTCTAATGGATCACTTATCCTCATAATTACTCTGGAGTTTTGTCAAACAGGGACATAATTAATAAAAATAATTGCAAGTATAGGTTTTTATAACAAGACTGCACTAAGCATGAAGGAAAGCAGCAACATGTTCTCAAATGATCTCTATAGGTCACTTCCAATGCCTACCATTCTATGATTCTATCAAATGCTGCAGTAGCTACAAATACTTAATGCCTTCACACATCTGAAAAGTGCTCTGGTTTCCCAGGAAAATCATGCTGCTTCCACAAATTGCCAAACAGAACAGTAAAAAAACTTAACTCAGGCTGTAAAGCACTGTCTATTACCATCAGGCTGTTAAAGGCTCAGGGCTCTGCGTGTCTGTTTTAGACAAAGAAAATATTTAAAGACCTTACACACTTACAGAGGTCACCTAACAACGCTACCTTGATGATTCTCTAATTACTTGAAACAGTTGATCAAATAGACACAAAGAACAGCTAATACATTTACTGGATAGATTTAACATAACCTGTGCATAGCTTTGGGTGCATCAAAACAGCAGCTCCCATACTATGGTTAAATTCAACACAGTTCTTGCAGAGCTGAGGTCCATCATGGGAAGAATTGAATACAGGGTACTTACGTGTGCCAACCAGATTGTTTTGACCACAAGCACCCAACAAATATTAAAGTTTTTTTCTATCTCATGTCTCATTTTCCAGGACAGACTACTATTTCTAAATCTAATCACCTTTTTCAAGCTCAAAAGTGACTTCAGACCCTAAGCAGCTGAAAAAAATATATCCTATAAAAAAATTAACTTGAAGGATATTAACTGTTGTTATGCTGGGTGGGGTGGGAGGGGGAGTGGGAAAGGGGAGCAGGGAGCATCACAATCTCTTCAGTTTTCTGACTTTTCAGTGAATGTTTAAATAAATGAATTAAGCATTCATCTTTATGCGTAATGAATAGAGATATCTCAGATATCTGATCAATGGCACACTACCACAAAAACTGCATTCAGCCTATTGGAACCCAATTGCACTCAGTAGAAGGATACAGAAGCCAAAAGTTCTTTACAGTGATCTAACTCAGATGAATTTAAAATCCATAAAATATATTTGGGAGTCTGCATTTAATGAAATGCTCCTATGGTAGAAACAGACAGAGGTTTGATGTTTATAAGCCCATGAAGTCAGCAGAGATTCTTTGATTTAGTTTATTGAGCTCTGAGTCAAATATTACAATCAATAGCCAAATGGCAGACTAGGTTTTCAGGCAAGAGCTTCTTTTTTCCCCCAAGTCTCTCTGTATTAAGAAGATGGAAGCAAAGGAAATATGTGAAGGGCCAACAAGTTCAGACTCCTGCTAGCAACTGTAGCAAGAATCCAGATACCTTCCTCACTCCCATCCATCATACAAGGAAATAAACTTCCAGTCCCCACAAAAAAGGCCCCACAAAACATTAAAATCTTCATTGAACTGTTCTATACAGAAACCCTTCCTGATTCCAAATCTGAAAATGCACTTATTTGTTTTATGATAGCACCTAGAGGCTTCAAAAAGGTATCAAGGCTTTAGTGTAATACATACCATAAACATACTGCAACAAATTAGGTCTTGATCCTGGGAAAGGACATATTTATATTTGTATAAACAGCTTGCTAAAATAGTATTGCAAGACATATCTAAGATATGTTTTGATACCTCAGTGATAAAGATTCCAGTTCAAATATTAACTGTCAGTGTAAAAACACAGGTACTGATACAAATATGTGTGTGTGCTTGAGACTTAAAAAGTTCCGTAATTAAAAGGAGATCTAGACCTTCAGCTTAACTTGAAAGTATGACCGAATGTATGCACGACTGAAAGAAGTCCGTTCAAATATACAGTCATTTGGTGCTACTGGCTGTGAACCAATCACATCAAGTTCCCTTGATAAAGCCAATATTCTTGTGACAAATTGTTTTAAACTTCCTCATTAAGAGGGTTCAGTTGCTATGATTTAATTTGTGTAGCAAGTACTTTTTTTAGAACTGTGCCTAATAGACCATTAGAGTTTTCCAAGAGTTGTAGCACTTCAGCACCTTCATCCTTCAAATGTCTCTGTTATTTTCTGCCTTCTTTCAGCAAATTTGTCTCTTGAATTGGGGTGTAAGTAACATACGGGCTACATAATACCTTTGAGGATTATGCCAATTTGCCCTGGTTTTGGCCATGATAGTACTACCTAGTGTGGGATTAGGTTTTGGATTTGTGCTGGAAACAGTGTTGATAATTCAGGGATGTTTCTGTTATTGCTAAGCAGTGCTTATACTGTCAAGACCTTTTCTGCTTCTCATCCCACCAGTGAGTAGGCTGGGCGTGCACATGAAGTGGGAGAGGACACGGCCAGGACAGTTGACCCCAACTGATCCCAGGAGTATCCCATACCATATGACATCATGCTTAGCATATAAAGATGGGGGAAGAAGCAGGAAGAGGAGAGACATTCAGAGTTATGGCATTTTTATTCCCAAGTAACCATTACATATCACAGAACACCTGTCTGCTGATGGGAAGCAGCAAATGAACTCCTCATTTTGCTTTGTTTGCACACACAGCTTTTGCTTTACCTGTTAAACTGTCTTTATCTCAACCCATGACTTTTCTCACTTTTAGTCTTCTGAATCTCTCCCCATTCCATGAGGGGTTAGCAAGTAGCTGTGTGGTACTTTGTTGCCAGCTGAGGTTAAACCACAACACAATTTTAAATAGCTTTTGGAGTCTCACTGCCCACACAGCTTTTCAGAAAATCAAGGCAGATGTTAGCAGGAGGTCATTACATACTGTTAATGTATGAAACAAAAAAAATCCTTACCTAATTTTCTTAGTTCATAAGTTTCTAGTTACATACCAAGTTTATGTTCCATTCTAGTGGAACCATAAAAATAAATTTCAGGTGACTATTTTGGTAAATATTACAGTGGGGTCATAATTTCCACAACAGAGATGCTCCTCTTCTGGATCACTTCCTTCCCTAGTAGCTTAATTCATGGTTGATTTTTTCCCAAAGGTAAAGAAACTGTTCTATTTGACTTTGAAATTGCTTCCTGGCAGCGTGACTCTAAGCCCATCATGAAAAAACTCACAGAAAACAAGTTAGCAGGTATAGTAAAGCCCTTGCAAATCATTCATGAGTAGGGTAGACCCAGTACAGAATGCATTTAAGCCTTAAGTAATATGGATCAAGAAGACTATATTAAATTGAGCAATTTGGAATCACAGAGCTACTATTAGGAATGCAAGAAATATAAATGTTGGAGCATGAGAGAAACATTTCTTCAAGCCCCCATAAACCAAACATATGCCAGCTGAATCCTGGCATCTGGATATATGTATTTCTTCATATAATCGTGGAAATAAAAAAAAGACCTTTAAGATCGAGTCCAACCAATAATCTAAAACTGTCAAGCCCACCACTAAACCACATCCCACAGCACCTCATCTACACATCTTGTGGATATCTCCAGGGAAGGAGACTCCATTACCTTCCTGAGCAGCCTGTTCCAGTGCCTAACAACTGTCTCAGTGAAAAAGTTCTTCCTAATATCCAATCTAAACCTCCCCTGATGCAACTTGAAACCAGAATCAAACTAATACAACTATCTACAGACAACCAAATCCAGTCCTTCCTTCCCAATAGCGGTCTCACTGCATTGAAACTCCTGCTCTTCAGGAAAAGCAGCAGGTTTTAATTCAAGCTGGCTGCCCTAGGTAGTTTCCCCACAGTCAGTTCAGTACTTTCATAGAAGGAGGACATCAAAGCCAGAGAGAACCAGGATGCCAGTTTAAGTGACAGTGGAGCTGCTGCTGCTGCTGTTAAGCCTCTCTGATGGAGTATCAGATTTCTTTTGGCACTGCATCTCAGAAGATTCTAAAGGGCATATAATAACCTGAACTTCAGACTCTCATGCTCTTGTTAGGATGAGGTTCCCAACAGTCCTAGAACAAGTATGACTCACCAGCAAACAGCATAAATACTTAAATGAATCTTCAGGACAGTACTGGGAATGCATTCAAGACACAGTTCTTTCAGGATTCTGGGGTTTTAATCTTCCCACTTGATGTCTATGCAGATGAACTGATATCTTCATTTGCAAAATACATGTAGAAGTATATTACCAGCCTATTTTTTTATAAAGTTAGCAACTACACAACATAATGCAATATTGACAACCGCTATACAAGAATAATAAGATATTCTATCACTGTTTTTTTTCAAACTAGAAATCTCTGAAATCACTTTGTTCAACTGAGCCACCAATGTTGGGGGGACAAAATACATTTTGAGACAGAACATTTTCCCTCATGCCAGTGGCTGTCTAAGTCTAGTTCTGAACTTAAAGAATGAGTTTGCTAAAACATCCATTATACCAAAAGGAGATTAGAAGTTTTGCAGTGGGAAACAACCCTTACCTGTGGAAAAATCACTTTGCTTAATTATTAGTGCTGTAGTGTTCTCATCATGGTCAGAGATGTAACAGAAAAACCCAGAATTTGCCATGAAAAACAAAACTAGAGAAACTTCAAAATCTAATACTCCATTTTACATATTACAAAATATAAACTTGGTTACAGCCTGGGACCATTAAAAACTCCTAAAACCTTTAATATTTTATTTGCTCTTAACTTCCTGAAAATAACTAAGAGTACATAAAAATGATGCTAGCATCTACTTAATTTTAATTGAAAACATAATTCTTTGTTTCCTACTAACTGAAGTCAGTAGTGCCCCCGAGTGACATTTTATTATACAATATAGTCTTTCAGCTCTGTAAAAAAAAACCCAACAGATTATTTTAATTGCTTTGCACAATACTAAGAGAGGACAGACACTTGCAAACAAGAATCAGACTTAAATGATACTGATGTTTCTTTGAGAGGACTTGGAGGCAAGGAGGATGAAGAGTAACTTTACATCTTCTAACCATTCTGAAGCTGCTAATTCTTGGAAACTGTAACATCAGCATAAAGCTGAATTAATGTCTTTTGCTAGCTACTCACCTCATCTCACTTTTCTACACAAACCACCTCGATACCCAGATAGTTCTTTTCTTATTTTGAAAAGGATTTTTCAGTTTTCTCTTGCCTCCTTTCCTCAAAACCACTTTTGCTGATATTTTGATAAAAAACCTGTTTGCTAATTCTGCAAGACATTCTCCTGGAAGTGTGTGCTGTCTTGCTTCCCAGGGGTATATCATGCTTTCTAGGTTATCAGTGAGTGAAGAAACTCAAAAGCACAGATTTGGAAATAACAGCACATGGACTGTCAGGCCTCATTAGATCTAAGATCTATTACTGAGCGTGATAATGGCTATAGTCTCATTTTTCCATAAACTTTACATGTCAAAAAACATATATTCTTGAAGAGTTCTAATATACAGGTTTATCATTCTAAACAGCTAATAATATAGAGATGGCAATTAAAGTATGGACAACTTGCTTATTTTAGGTAATATTTAGCAGTCACTGAATGGAAGCAAGTGTCACAGCCTCAGTACTGGCATCAAATATTTGCATGAACATGGTTATACAAATACACAATTCACATGTGTACAGTTGTTTTCCTAGTTGAATGTATGCTAATTGAATGAGGTATCCATTATAAAGGCTGCATTTTAAATAAAATTCCCTTAACACAGACACAGAGAGTACTAATAAAAAGTGCAGAAGAAAAGCCTGTTCAAAGAAGCCTACTCATTTAGTTTAATTTGCACTTAGCTACCCATTGTAGCATACACTGCCAGATTTGTATTGTATCCTAATACATCAATATCCAAGATTTTCAAGAATTAAAAGTAATTGAGAAGCAATCTAACAGTTACACAAGTTTAGGTAACTTACAAAGAAACAATTTAACTACTGGGACATCATTGAAAAAGTGGCATCTGAAAATTGAGAGTTATTTTTAAAGTTGATTGATTCAAACTAAATCACTATGCTGAATCATTTATACAAACACCTTGAAGAAATAGAAATAAAAAGATATTTTTACGGAAAAAAAAAAAAGGTTTTTATGAGCTTTTCACAGACCTTCCTTGAAGGTCTTCAAGACTTGCCTTCAAGACACGTTCCTATGCCACCTAATCTTGGTGAACCTGCTTCTGCAGGGGGGTTGGACTTGATGATCTCTAAAGGTCCCTTCCAACCCTACTATTCTATGATTCTATCATTCTATGAAGAGATAAGTCATCTTTAATGTGGTGCTAGAATAGGTGATATTAACAGAGGTAGGACTGATTTTTTCTTCCTTGTAACTCAACACATGCTTAGAGGAAAAGATCAAACTGAAAGATGATGCCAAACATCCTTACAACGAGTCTTGTTCTTCTAACTATTTTTTTCAGTTTCAGAAAATTATTAATAGTGTTGGTATGAGGTGTACCCATATTTATAATTTATACAAGGTTTTTTTAAAGTTGACTATATGGTGTTATGCATAATTGAGGAGCTGTTAGACTGTCAAATCATTCTTACTGGTAGCCTAATTTATCCTTCATCCTTTTCTTTATTGAGTCTATTTTAAAGAAAATAAAAATCCAGATGATTCAAGTCTTTCAACTAGTCTCCAAATGGCTAAGTCTCAATGAGAATCTGAAGCTTGAAGCCTAACAAGAAGTTAATAAGCAGCTCAAGAGTACATCAGATCAGAATATAATGTTGAAACAGATTTAAGGAAAACATCAAAAGCACACAGTGCTACAGAGTAAGCAAGCTGGCTCTTTGTGTGTAAATAGGTGTTAAGAGTAACTTCTGGAAGACCTCCATTTGTGAGCAAAGTTATGCTATGCTAAATAATCTAATAAAAATAGCAATAAATATTTGCTCATAACTTTTTATTGGCAGAAAAAAATATAACTAATACAAGGCATAAAAAAATTAGTACTCCTTTTTTTACTCTCTCATGACTTTAACGCACTCACTAACATTTCACTTGGCAAAAATTGTCCTACCTGGACTGCAAAAGGCTCCTTCACATATTAAAACTTTTAAAAGGCCATTAGTTTTTAATTACTGCCACAGGACAGTAAATCAGTGTATGCTGCCACTTACAGACATTATTCACACAAAGATTCATATGCTTAGTCTCACCAAAAAATGGTTTCCCACAATGAAAGATCTGCGCAACACTAAATGTTAAAGTTGACTGACTTACAATCACTTGCCTCTGTAACAGTTTTCCCCTCATTAAGATCTACTACATGAAAAAAAGTCCACATAAGATTGAGAGACCATTAAGTTGAAGTTTCAGCCACAGGATCTCCCACATTTATAAAACAAATACACAGTTTATGTTAAGAACATAAAAAATATCCATTATCCTAAATTATGGAAGAAAAAATACAAAAATAAAGGTAATCTTACTTTTTCATCATCATCAGAAAACGGAGCACCTCCAGGATTCTTATTTATTGCTTGGGCAACACCAATAATTTCTCCATCACTGTTTCTTATGGGCATACACAAGAGCGACTTTGTCTTGTATCCAGTCAGTTTGTCAATCTCATCATTAAAGCGCCGATCCTTCAAAGGAAAACAAGGAAGGATTAACATGCATGTCATACACTTAAGATTTCTTCAGGCAGCAAAATACTTGATGTTCAATGTCTTCTGTAGTAATTTCAGTAGTGTTACGTTGTTACTTCCCTGCTATTACCCTATTGTTATCAGTTGCTGCTTCTCAGTTAAGAAAAATAATTGTTAGGGGACCAGTACAAGGCTGTATTTACTGAAGTCTCACATTTACACATTCTTCCTTTAGAAGAATGACCTCCTCAAATGGATCACTATCAAAGAGGCTACCAGGAAAACATGGAAAATGAGGATAAGTTAAACATATAAGAAACATAAATATGAGAAGAGAAAACATGTGATAGAGACTGCGTAACATACTTTGGGCCTTGACAAAGCACAAGTTCCTTACACTCACAGTTCAGCACTGTGACTGTGCCTTTTTTTGGTGGCTCTGGGGCCATCTGTGAGCAGAAGGTCCTCCACAGCTCTGTGACAGCAACACAGGCCTTGTCACTGACCATAGATGGTCAGAGCCACCTTACTCGTGGCTTTCACAGGTTTCACAGATATGAAAACTATCAGTAGTTATGGTCTGATTCCTGCCAACCACATGTTCCTTGGCAGTTTCAGTTTCTTCAACCTTAACTAATACTGCTTGCTTCACTGTCTCTCTATATTGCTGTCAAACTTTCCTGCCAGCAAAGCTGTGCGTATACACATGGCCCAAGCAGGCACTGGTGAGGGCCCAAAGCTCTTCCAAGGCTTACGCTAATGAAAGACCTGTCTGCAGTTCATCAGACATCTTTTCATAGTGTGTGAAGTATGCAGATGCTGGGGTTTGTATGAAAAAGCAACAAGCTGGAAGGAATGCTGTGTCACCTTAACTAGAGGATGCAGAGAGGGGAATGAGCAACACAGATCTGATATATACTGCGTTCCCTGTCTGGGAAGTCACCGTGTTTACCCTAGAGTGGAGCAAGGGTGTCTGTTAGCTGTATATAGCATGGACTGCTGCAGCCTTGGGACTTTAATGTAGAACACTGAGCACACCAGCATGACACTACATATTTACCCAAAGTCTTTACCTGGGTTGCTTTTTCTTTTTTTTCAGACGTTTACATCAGTTCAATCTGATCAGTCTTTGAGGTCTGCTTCCATATGACTTGCTCTGCTGATCTGCTCTAATGCAGCTGTTCTACTTTTCATTGCCTGGTATCTGCACCAAACACGAGCCTCTGAATTTTCCTGTGCGTCCTAAGTTATATCACCTTACAACTAGTACATTAGAAATACCAGGAGCAACCCACTTTAGACAGAAATGCCACATGAAGTTGTGATGCTTTCAATTTATGCTTGTCAAGTTATTTTACTCACACTACATAAACTATGAAACAATGAAAGACTTCATGGAGACTGTCTCACAATACCAACATCTGAATGCACTGTGGAGCAGGCTGAAAAAATGTATAAGCAAGTATCTGGGTAGTCTGAAAGTTCCTAGAGTTCCTAAAATACACCAATTAGGGTATTTTTTCACTAATCTGTAGTACTCTAAGAGGCAAAATTTAACAAGACAACTCTCACGTGTTAACAGAACAACTGAATCTCCTCAACAAATGTTTTCCCTCAAGCTTTACATGGCAAGGTGCAACCGTTTATTAAAAGATTTTGCAAGTTTAATTTCCTGTAGTTTAGGTTATTTTCAAATTCTGAGGGCCAAGAATTGCATCTAGTATCCTTGATCTTTTTATTATTATTTTAAGATTTTTTTAGGCATGATTATTTCATATGCTTTTGTATCTGCTTGCATTTCGGTTTTATGAACAATGCCAATGCATCACTAACTATGAACATTTTTAGTTAATTCTTAAATAAAACGATTAAATTGATCATAATTGATCATAAAACATGCACTGTCTCAAAAAAAATACAGACCAGATATTGACCCCTCTTACGACTGAATGACCAAAATCCATTTCTTACAACCAAATAATAAACATGTTTATAAGATGTTGAAGAGCAGAGATAATAAAAAAATGCTCTTTGAAGTAACAGCAACAGGTATTTTGGTTTGAATTTATTTTCCTAAGGCATCAAATGTGCCTGGGGTTACACATATTTATTAAGGGCTGTACATAAGAAATAGGTTCTTGCATCACATTCAAAGACAACTTCACTTTTCAGTGCGAAAGTCAGATCTTATTAAAACTAGGTTTGCTTCACATTTCTTGTTGTCATTCCTATTTTATGGGGAGTCACAGTGCTGCAAAGTGTGTTTATACCTCTAGGCATTAAAGTCTTAGTAGCAGTACTGCTAATCTCAGGGCATAAAAAAATTTACTTTAGTTGCATTTAGACAATTCTTTCCTCAGAACTGACACCACATATTTTACACTAAAGCACTAGAAATAGTGTCTCACGTCTTCATGAAAACCCAGGTGCTTTAAAAAATTTCAGAACGCAGTATGTTGTAAGAGATGATTAACGATCATCTTCAAAAACAAAATTAGCAGTGTAAAAATACAGAGTGAAAACATTATATTTTGAGATCAAACTTAATTTGATCACCATTTAAAAAATAATCACTTCATAGAACACTTCTACTGAATGACACCCAGTGAAGACTGATATCTAGAGTGAGCAGCATGACCATACGTACACACTTACGTCAGGTCATGCTGACACTTCACATTCGTATTCTGTAGATGCTTACAACTTCTCAGATGAGTAGATGGGGACTCTTTTTGGCCGCACTTCTGTCTATTGCACTTCAAATTTAGTACACTGAATAAGCCTTGCTATTTGGGCTAGCATTCCAATCGGGTACAAATGCTTTGTCAAGGAAAAACAATAAAACGTCAGCTCTTTCTGGAAAATCAAGTACAGGAATGTCCCCACTTAAGTATACAGCTTAGCTAAAGACTTGACTCAAGAAATATATTGTTTGGATTTGCAATTTGTTTAACCTTCCTCTCCATGATGCACACAGTTAGTTACCTCTTGAGAAGGATGACTGTCTATGAAAACAGAACTGTTTAAAAGATGTACTAAATATCTTTTTATGTTTACCAGAACAGTAAAAGGAGCTTACAGTACTCTTCATCATTAAACAGTCTAAAGTAGTTCTTAAATACATTAACATTTGCAGTAAGCAAACAGCTGAGAGTAAAATCCGTATCTTAGCAGAAAATGACTTTCAATGTAGACAGACAAAAACTAACAGGAAATGAACTAAATATGGGCCATTTGTTTACACGGCACTGTGCAGAAATCATTCTCTGGAACAGCACAACTCTAACTGCAGAATATAAAGTGACTCAAAAGAGACTGAAAAGTTCTGAAAAGGTAGTGCTAACAGTATCTTGGATCTCCGGTGCAGGCCCTT
>WBNH01011548.1:13480-29413 GCA_013401255.1 Urocolius indicus | reverse complement strand
GGGGGAGGGGCGGTGTGGGGGGGGGGGCGGGGGGGAGGTGGGGGGGGGGACGGGGGGGCGGAGGTGGGGTACAGTGGGTGGAGGGGGGGGGGGGGGGGGAGAGGGGAGGGGGCTGTGTGTGAGGGAGCTTTTAGGGGGTGCTGAGGGGAAAGGGAGTGGGGGATGCTGAGGGGAAGGGGAGCAGGGGCTGTGTGTGAGAGGGCTGGTTGGGTTGGGGCTGAGCATGTAAGGGCCTGATGAAGTGGTGTTTGTGAGGGAAGGTTGACAAGGGGTGGTTTTAAGGGAGTCCATGGGGCTGAGAGAGAATGAGAGTAATTGAGGGAGGTCAGATGTTTATGGGGAGGTCCTGAGGGCACTTAGAGGGTCTGGGGGTGGCTGTGTGGGGCCTAAGGGTATGGGTTGGGCAGTTGGAGGCAGCGTGGGTTGGGACCTGAGAGGTTTTGAGGGGCTGGAGGCTGTTGGGGGTATAATCCTGAGGGGTTACTTGAAGAAGCTCTTTGTCAGATATATTGAGGGCTATTTGGGGCTGCTGGTGGTATTTGGAGGGCATTGGAGAGGGAGTCATGAGGCCATAGGAGAGGAATTGAAGGTGGGTGCTGTTCATGAGGGAAGGTCTGGGGGGCACTGAAGGGGCTGCTTGTGAGTGAGGCTGTTAGCAAGGGGAGAGGTTTGGGGCACTTGGGGGAATCCCAGGGTGTTTGAGATGGTGTGGGAACATTTGGTAGAGTCTTATGGTATCCTGAAGGAAGGAGGTGAGTTTTTGGGGGCAGCTTGGGTAGGTGGAGAAGAATGAGATGAGGGATGACATAGGGAGTGAGGGGTGGGAAATGGAGTAGCCTGAGATTGCTGAGGCAGATGGGGCAAAGCAGGTCAGTAGAAGGGAACCTCCGAGGCATGGAGTGAGAGGAGAGAGCAGGGCCAGAGGCACTGCAGACACAGGAAGCTCATAGAAGTCAGAGGTGTGAATAACTGTGACAGGACTCTGTGTCCCTGCCCAGGGAGGTGAGGCCAAGCACCCTGACCCTTGCTTGGGGGTGCTGGGCAGAAATAAGCCTTCGTTATGAATCTCAGTTTACTTCTGGCTCACCTGTGACACATACCGTCCCTGTCAGCCTTGCCCTGCACTCTGCCTGTGTGAGAGCAGCGTGACTGGGGCAGGGAGGAGGCACTGGGAGCCTGCCAGGGGGGTGTGAGGGCAGTGGGTGATCCAGGATTCTGGGTCGTGGCTTCTCACCCGGAGCTTCTGTCGCCGCAGGAGTGTCGGATTGCACATCCCATCGTCAAATGCACCTACTGCAGGACTGAATTCCAGCAGGAAAGGTAAATGCCTGCTCAGCTGGGGAGGCTGGTGTGTTGCTTAGAGCAGGTGCTCAGAGAGGAGACAGGAGCACTCTCTGACACTCCCTGACAGGAGGCTGCAGTGAGATGGGGATAGGTCTCTGCTCCCAGGTGACAGGACAAGAGGAAAGGGCCTCAACTTTCCCCAGGGAGGCTGAGATTGGATCTGAGGCAAAACTGTTTCCCTGAGAGGGGTGTCAGCCCCTGTGCCAGGCTGCCCAGGGAGCTGGGGCAGTGCCCAGCCCTGGAGGGATCCCAAAGCCGTGGGGCTGAGGTGCTGAGGGCTGTGGGTCAGTGCTGGGCTGGGCAGGGTGAGGGGAGGGCTGGGACTGCAGCAGCTTCAAGGGCTTTAACAACTGAATCAATTCCATGATGCACCTGGGGAACTGAAATGTTTTCAACATCTTTGATGGCTGAGCCTTAACCTGTAGATTGTTGCTGTGGAAAAGTTGGAGGACTTTTGGCCTTCTCTAAAGATTAGTGAGGAAGCTGCTGTGCTTCAATTTGCACCTTTTGCTTGATTTTTGGTTTTGACCAGTGCTCAGATGTACCTTCCACTGAAGGATCTGGGTGCATCTTCCCACAGGTTTTTCTCCTATCTGATCTCTGATAGCCAAAACATGTTTCCCTTAGCTGTGTTTTTGCCTTTTCCCATTTTTGCAAGGTATGTAGCTTACAGAGGAAGGCTTGGTTAGGCCAGGAGCTGGGGACAGGCATTGTGTGGCAATAAACATTTCCTGTGTTTGTTAGACAAATACACCTCTGTCCTGACCTGCCTTAACCTCGTCATCCAGGGCAGAGCTCCTGCAGAACCCAGGCTGTCACCAGTGCTGAATCACTCCTGCTGCCAATTAGCTGATGATCAGACTTTGTAAGGACAAATGGTGTCATCTGAGGATGCCTTAATTAAAAGATACCTGCTAGCAATACTACTTCTTGGCAAATTGTCCTCAACCAGATTGGGGTAGAAAACAGATAGCAGAGTCCCTGGTGAAGATGAACACTGTCTTGCCACTAGAGACAGAGCCAAAGGGGAGATCCTAAGCCCAGAGGTCTCTTTTTCTTTGGGGAAGTGTTAATGGAACAATCCATCTTTTCTTTTTAACAGCAAAACCAACACAATATGCAAGAAGTGTGCTCAGAACGTGAAGCTCTACGGCACAGTAAGTGAGCAGGGCTCTTCCAGCAGCCTCCTCTCCTTTCTTCTTCCTTGTCTTTAATCCTACTAAATCCCAGAGCAGTTTATGAGCTGGCTCTGTTGTAATGACACGACTGATCCCTCATATGTGGGTCCCTCAAGCATGGACAGAAAAGAGCAGTTTCACATCATTTGAGGCCAGGGAATGGCTATATCCAATAGAAACGAGAGCCTGCTCACCCAAACTGAGATTGCAGCAGGAAATGGGGTTATATTCTTCTTTCCTGCTTGTCTGAAATAGCAATTTTGATTGTTTCTGGATTGGTGCTATGGGTTTCCTAAAGATTTCATAGCACTTGATAAATGATCTGGGTGCCATGGCTTAAACACACCTACCTAGAGATGGGGGCTCCACATCTTCTGGGTCAGCGTGGTGATTGGAAGGGGGAAAGAGAAGTTTTAAAGTGGAGGAGAGAAAGGGAAAGAGTGATACAATAATGAAGGGAATTGTTCTTCTCTCTTCAAAGCCAAAACCTTGCCAGTACTGCAACATCATAGCAGCATTTATTGGAAACAAGTGCCAACGGTGCACAAACTCTGAGAAGAAGTATGGCCCTCCTCACTCCTGTGAGCAGTGCAAGCAGCAGTGTGCCTTTGACCGCAAGGATGACAGAAAGAAGGTCAGTAGCTCTGTAAAGGGAGGCCAAAAAGGTAAACAAGGCTGATCACAGCCATCATCTGCCCATCCCCTTCCGGTGCTCTCTACCATTTCTGAAGGGAGAATCTCTTGGTTAGAAGGTGTTTGTCTGGTGTTGAGTGTTGCTGTGGGAGTTGTGTTTGGAGCTGTTTAATCTTTGAGCTCCTCTCCTCCTTTGCCAGATCTGGTGAGAAGGATCTCTTGAATTTGGTGGGCTGGCAAAGGAGAAGGGGCCTCTGAGTGGAATGTGAGGTCTCTGCTCGGTGAGAGGGCTGGGAAATGATGTTTGTGGTGTAGTCTGAGAAGCTGGAAGTGTCATACATCCCCTGGGAGACCCATTCCATGGCTTCTGCACACCCTTTGCTTAAACTACCTGAGTGCTCCTCAGGAGGTGTGTATTTCTAAGGCCTGCTGCCTGCAGGCTGGAAGCACTTACTGCTTGTTTGAGACACTGCAATGATAATCCCTGTCCTGCTCCTCAACCTCCTTGAGCAGAGACTGTCACTGCTTTGGTCTCCCCTGGCATGTACCATTCCTTGGCATTGCCTCAACAGGAATCCCACTAGAGCTGTCCTCCCTGGTGAATGGGTGCTGTAAGAGGGTCTGCCAGCAAAGCTTGGCAGAGATTGCTACTACAACAGATGCACTTCTTACCCCTCCCAGTCACTCAAGGGATCCTTTTTGAGTCAGTGCTTGTTCATATGGGATCTGACACCTGCAGGTGCTTCTTTTCTTCTCTCTCTTTCATTTGTGGGCAAGAAGCAGGATCAAAACTTATTCCCCTCTCTTTCTCTCTCACCTTTCAGGTGGATGGAAAGCTGCTCTGTTGGTTATGCACACTGTCCTATAAACGGGTCCTACAGAAGACCAAAGAGCAGTGCAAACACCTGAGCAGCTCCTCCAGGGCAAGCCTGCAAGAGAAGGAACAGTACAGTAGGCTCAGCAGTGGCAGCCACTATAACAGGTAACCCACAGCTGCTTTTTTTTTTTGGCTCTGGGCTGAGCAAACAGGGTGCCTGGTTAAAAAAATGTGCCCTTCCTAAAGCAACTTGGGTCCCACTACCTTGGTGATGGCTTTTGGCAGTTGTGTGGTGTTCAGGAGGATCTGGCTACGTCAAGCTCTGCTCATTTGCAACCTCCACTGTGCTGGAGTAGACTTGCAGTCTGACAGTGCTTCTTGGTGATTCAGCTTACTGAACTTGTGCACAATTAAAGCTTAGTTACATCTGTAAAATGGAATGATTGAAATGTAGACTTTGAAGCCCGAGTTCCTCATCTACCTACCAATCTGGCTGAGGCATTGTCTTCAGGTTATTTTTAGTCTCCAGCTACTCTTCAAGGAATGAATTTTTTATCATCCTTTCTTACACTAGGAAATGTTGTTTTAATAGGTTCAAAGTGAGTGGGATTATTTCTCTGCTTCTTAGACTGCAAATCATTCCGGTTCTGACATACAGTTTCCTCCTTTTTTTCTTTTTCCAGCCAGAAAACCTTATCCACCTCTTCTCTTCAGAATGAAATCCCAAAGAAGAAAGCCAAGTTTGATGCCATATCTGCCAATGGGGACAGGTGAGCCTGTTACATGGGGATGTTGGGGTGGCTGCTCATGTTTGCTAAGTTTATACAATATAGAGTTCTGTGTGAAGAGCAGGAAGCTCTTAGGCTACAGCAGGGATCTTGGGTTTTTGGGACCTTGAGGGGCTGCATTACTGGCTTCCCAGAAGCTGGCAGGGCAGTGTTATTTGGCATTTAGATGTGGGTTTGAAGAGGAGAATAATACCCAATGCCTGTAGCTGCTAGAGCAGAAACTGCTTGTTGGCTGAGCTCCCCAGCAGTTAGAAAACTGCAGCCAGATCAGCTTTATCCCTTCTCTGCCTTACAGAGAGAGGGGGGGCCCTTGTCTGTGCCACACAGCTGAGCTCTGCAGGTGTTGTGCTGTGGGGGCTGCTCTGATCTGCAGGGTGACAGCCTCAGATCAGAAACTCAACCCCCACCTCCCATTTCCCCTCCTGCCTTCTGGGGGAGGGACAAACAATCAAACCCTTTGCTTGAGAGCATCCGACCTCGTTCTGCTGCCCCACTTTGTGCTGCGTGTGCAGCAGAACAGGAGCCACCAGCAGAGAGAGAGAGAGAGAGGAGAGATGGCTTTTTAGTTTTGGGTTTTTTGACAGTCTTGTACATGCACATGTTCATTGCTGCCTTTCCTCTCTGCTTCTCAGCGTTCCTTCCTCTCCCAGGATGCTCTGTCCCCCTACCCAGAGTGCCCTGTCCGCGTTGGCGCAGCGGGCTGCTTCCCAACAGACTCTCGGTGCCCACCAGTGTCCTGTTTCTCAAGGCACTGACATCTTGAAGTGAGATCACCTCTTGTTTTCTCTCCTGTTGCCCTCCCTTCCCTGGGAACTGCCTCATGTGTGGAAAAATAGCCCTCTCAATGGATCTTTTTTTCCAAAGAGCAGGGAATTGGGAGCACGGACCAGAGCGTAGGCTCGTTAGTGCCAAAGGGTCTGTTAGAGCCCCTGGTAACTGATTAATCCCTACCTGCCTTGAATGCCTCTGAGATCACAGGGTGCAGCTTTGCTCTAGATACTGTTGACACCTTCTCAGTGTTTGTTCATCTGTGAATCTCCAATGGGAAGTAGAGTGTAAATAATGTTGTAGGGCAATGGTTCCCCCAGAGGGGCCTTACAAGACAGTTCCTCATCTGAACGGTGTTTGCAGTTAATGTGAGGGTTACCTGTAGCCTGGGAGCCACATCTGAGCATGGACCAGTCAGAGAATTCATCTGCCCGCCTTCAGCACTGGTGGAGGCAGAGGGGAGAGGCTGGGGACAGGTCTCTGGTAGAACTGGTACAGTCCATTAGCTTTCTCTCTAGAGATGCTCCTGCTCACCTGCTGTAGGACAGCACCAGGCATTATCTGCTTGCTAAAGCCTGGGCTGAGACCTAACAAGTCATTGTAATACCTTCACCAGCTTCAAAACAGCCAAGAAGCAGAAAGTCAGGTGCTCAGCAGTTGGTTTGCAGAACAGGACCATGGATTGGAGGAAATCCAAGGCCTTGGTGTTGCTCTCAGGTCAGGTGCTGTCAGTCTGGCTCCTGCCAAGGCTGTGGCACTTTTATGATGAATCCCAGTAGCAAACTGTGTGTGATTTTTAGCAACTCCTGAAGAGCTCCATCAACATGCTGCAGAAAAGGCAAGCTGCAGCTGCCTTAAATAGACACAGGGCTGCTTTTCTTGACTACACTAATCATGGTGGTTCATTAAGTGTGTTTTTGGAGTTGCTGGGGAGGGTGAACCCCCTCAGAACCAACCTCTTGTGCACTGTTTATTTGAAGATTGTTCCCCCTAGAGTCAGTCTGGAGTCTGAGTCACAGCCTGAGTGTGGGGTTGGGCTCTGCTGCAGCACATAACCTGTCTCATCTCAGCAGGAGCACAGTCTGAAGTGATGCACCAGCAGCACCTCTTGGCTGCTGAGATCAGCTGTGACTACTTGGCTACAGCCAAACTTCTGATGCAGCTTTCAAAAGCAAAATATGGGCTTACTTGAGCTCAGTTGACTTTGGCAACACCTCCAGCAGGGTCCAGCTTATCTGGAATCTTTGCTCTTTTTTTGGATAGGATAGGAATTGCTTTACCACATGCTACTGAATTCCCTCTGTATGTGTTTGGTAACATGTTGCAGTGGATACTGCTCTCCATGTGGTGACAGAGCAGTTGTTCAATGGCTGGCACAGGTGATTTATTCTGGGTAGGCTCTGTGAGGAGCCCTGCTGCACACGGAGCAGCTTCTCTCAGCACATCATGGAGGAGGCCTTGCCCTGCTCATCCTGCTGTCCTACCTCTGCCCTTCAGGTCTGCAAGCACCCTGGTGTCACCTCCAGCCCCTGGTGCTGCACAGATCCTGATTTGGGCACCCCTCGGTGTCCCCAGCCTCTCGTGCAAACACTGTCAGGAGAGTTTTTACATCACAGACTCTGCAGAGGAACAAGCTGTGGTCCCTTCTCTTGTGGTTACAGCCGAGGTGCTACACTGTGCTTCTCACAACAGGCAGTGCTGAGGTCACTGCCTGAGCTGGGTGGGGGAGGGCATTGATGCTGGAGAATGCTGAGCAGCAAAGCTCATCTCCTTAAAAAGATTCTCATTTGCATAGAAAAGTCTTGCTGTAGGCTTCAAGCACAAGGATTTGGGCTGAACTGTGCCTGGGTTTGGTGGTGCTGGAGGCAATAGAAGTTCACATGCTGGTTCCTCTTGTCCTGGATGGATTGTTATGCACAGAGAGGGGGGTATTTTTGTCAAAGGTGAAACTTGACTGCTGGTTTTGGTCAGCCTGGTCTGTGCCTCTTCATGTTACCCTGACTTGAATAGAAAAATCTTAAAGCCTGACATTTGTTTTTGCCTCATTTCCAGCCATTGCACAGGTGTGGAGTTGAAGGCAGTCATTTTGGTTTCTCTTCCACTCAATAGAGGCAGGCAGGTGTCTTTGGAAAAGCTCCATTTTCCCCTCCTGCCTTTTTTTTGAGAGCAGCAGGAGCTCATCAATTCACTTCTTTAATTAGAGGCAGGCATTTTGGGCTGTTCTAATGTATCCACCTGACCTCTCCCAGGGGCTGAGATCCTGGGTGTGGAGTTGATTTGGAGAGGAAATGGCTTTTTTTTCCCCCCCCAGTTGATGTGTTTTCTTTCTTAATCTGTTTGTTAAAGGAAGGGAGGGACTTGCATCTGACAGTTTTCCTTCTAATTCTGGTGGCTGAGGCTGCTTCTTTAAGACAGGGTTAAAGACAGGGAAACCTTTCATTACTAACTTGTCAGTCTTTTAAAAGAAGAGGAAAAGAAAGCTGCTGCTTCTGTAATTAGCACCTTGACACCTTTGAGGGTGCATTTTGCACCAAATGACAGGAAGATATCTGCCTGTGCTCGATGGGAGGGGAGCCTGGGCAGGCTGAGCCCACCCTCACCCACTAGTGGATGCAGAGCCCCGGGGCAGGAGGACTCCCTGGAAGCCCTGGAGTTAGGTAGCCACTCTGCAAAGGGCTGGTGGCCCCTCTGACCCTTCTCCCCACTGGGTGGCAGGGCTGGCTGCCACCTCCTCAGCTCCACAGCCTGCTCTGCACCAGGAGCTGCCAATAAGGGAATAGTTGTGCTGCTCAGGGAAATGCAAACATTCTTTATCACCCCGGGGTATGGCAGGAGGGAAGCTTGCCTGGGCAGAAGGAACAGTGTAAGCAAGTGTGTGTTTTTAGCCAGAGGGAAGCAGTGAGGAAGCCTTTTTTCCACTCTGGAGGCTGCTCTTTCTTTCCCCTTTACTTTCTCTCCTCTCCAATGTATTTGCACTGAGTGGGAAATTAAAGCTACTGTTAGGAACATGCACACAGAAAGGTGCTGGAGCACCCACCATCATCTTGCAGAGCCTCTACTTGGGAAAACTGTACTTGGGAACAGTTTAAAAATGGAGATGTTCTGCTCTGGTGTGTGTGTGTGTGTGAATCTCTCCTGCACTCGAGAGCTGCCCAGTGTGCAGACACGGTGCTGGATCCAGGTGCACAGGATCCCAGAGTGCTGGGGGCTGGAAGGGCCCTGCAGAGCTCACCCAGCCCAAGCCCCTGCTAAAGCAGCTTCCCCTGGCTCAGGGGACACAGGAACGTGTCCAGATGGGGTTGGAAAACTCCTGAGAAGGAGCCTCCACACCCTCCCTGGGCAGCCTGGGCCAGGGCTCCCTCACCTCAGCACCAAAGGAGATTTTCCTTTTGTTTCCATGTAACTTTTCGTGTTCCAGCTTGTGCCCCTTACCCCTTGTCACTCACTGAGCACCACAGAACAAAGCCTGGCCCTACCCTCATGAAACCCAGCCTTTAGGTGCTGATCCGTGTTGCTGAGGTGCCCCTGAGCTCAGGCTTCTCTTCTCCAGGCTGAACAGCCCCAGGTCCCGCAGCCTTTCCTCCTCACACATGTTCCATCCCCTCAGCATCTTGGTGTCCCTGCACTGGCCTCTGTCCAGCAGTTCCCTGTCCATCTTGAGCTGGGAGGCCCAGAACTGGACACAGGACTCCAGATGAGGCCTCCCCAGGGCAGAGCAGGGAGGAGGAGAACCTCCCCTGACCTACTGCCTACATTCCCGTTGATGCCCCCCAGGATGCCATTGGCTCCTTGCCCATGAGGGCACATTGCTGCTCATGTTTAGTTTGCTGCCCACATCCTCCCTCGTGGGTTGTGCTGTCAGTGTGTTTTAACCACGCAGGACTCTTCCACCGTGGGCTGGCTGCTGCAGTGCTGACTCTTCCTTTGCCAAGCTTTCCCTCCCAGTGCCTCAGGGCTACCCTGGGACTTGCACATCTGTGAAGCTGCCTCTGCTTAGTTTCTCTCTGTAGATCTTCAGCACAGTGGAGGAAACAGCCTTTCCTTCTGCACATCCTTGCTAACCAGTCCAATCAATGCCAAATGTGCTTTTCACTAGGCCCTTTGCAACCCCTGGGGCAGCTCCTGTGTGGGTGTGCTCTGCCTCAGCTTGCACAGGGGGGATGGAAGCACAGGGGTGGCAGCTCTGCCAAGCAAAAGCAAGGCAGCAGTTCAGGTTCAGACTGTGCCTCCCCCACTCTGCTGCAGCTCCCAGATTTAGAGCTGAATGCAGGCTTTAGGACATAATGTTGACTTACTCTAAAGGCTTAAAAACCAGTCGGGCTTCAGGTAACCCTGGCTATTTATCTTTACAGCAGCAGTGCTGCCTGATAACAGCCAGACATGAAGAAATCTCCTAGGTGAAGCTTTGTTGTCTTATTACCATTAAATTTTTATATGGCTGTTTCATCCCTGTGTGGCTGGGAGTGTGCTGCCCTTTTAGCACCAAGAGATAAAAACCAGCCTTCCCATGTGGGGTGGTAAAGAGCAAAAGGCAAGTGAGGATCAGGTGAGCTCCCTGAGCCTGTGGCTGCAACACATCCTATCTCACCATCTGAAATAGTACTGTAGGGCAAGACTCTGCCCAAGTGGCTGGGTGTCTGCTGGGGAGGTGGGTGAAGGACCAGTGCAGGAGGGTCACCCATGGCCTGCTCAGCTTTCAGCTGGTTGCTTGGCTTTAAGAGCACCTGGAGATGTAAAAGTGGGGTGTGATCAGCTATTTTTTCTCGGTCTTCCTGGAGTCTTTCCTGCTCTGAAGTGGTGCTGAAGCTTCTTCCTGAACTGCTCTGTCATGGTGGGGTCAAAATGTAAAGGTCCAGCATGTCTTTTACCCCTTTTCTCTACTGAGGACAGTGCTGACTTTGGTTTAGCTGTTTCCCTTTGCTGTGTTTGTTTAACTTGGAGGCTGTTTGTCTCTCACGTTCCCTCCTTGCCAGAACGTTTGTTGACATTTAGTGAAAAGCTTTGCTGTACATCCAAGGACTGCCTGTGAGAAAAGAGGCTGCATAAGGTTTTGTGAGCTCTCCCATTGCTGTCCACAACTCTTTGGTTTGATAAAGGATCCCTTGCTGCAGGCACAGGGTGATGGTCACCCCAGCTCGTTGTACAGTGACACAACTCCATGCCTGGTGCCTGTCATACCAGGGGTTCCTCAAATTCCATGAGGCATCCAGGACAGGGATACAGGGAACACCTGCATTCCAGGAGCATCTGGAAGACATGACATGGTTCCCATTCTCCTCAGAGTGCTGTCTGGGGGAGTTCCCCTGCCTCAGGGGACACAAGGGGTTGTACTGAGGGTCTTTCCCTGTTCTTTGTTGCAGTTTTTCTCCAGACCTCGCCTTGGACTCTCCTGGCACTGACCACTTTGTTATCATTGCCCAGTTGAAGGAGGAGGTGGCTACTTTAAAAAAGATGCTGCACCAGAAAGATCAGATGATTTTGGAAAAGGAGAAGAAGGTACTGTTCCTTGGCTTGCTTCCCCACACAGCATGCTGACATGTTCATACCCATCACACTCCAACAGAGTCTGGCTTCCTTTTTACCTCACAGTGAGCAAGAGAGTTTCTGGCTGTTTCTAGCCTACCTCCTTTCCAAAGTTAAAGAGGCTTTTTGGACCCACCCAGGAGATCTCATTTCATAAAAGGTCATTTTCTGACCACTGTCTGAGACCTCCATGAGAGGGCAAGACTGACAAAACCCATGGAGCTCCTTGCACAAACGACAGTCCTGGCTGATCCAGCTTCTCAGTGGTAGACTTCTGGTCTCCTTGCACTCCCCCCAGCCCAGCAGGTTGCTGAACTCATTCAGCCTCACACAACTTTTGCAGAGGCCTTTTCTGTGGCAGGCTGCATCTGGGGTGAAGGCATTAATTTCTTCTTCCAGCTCACTTGCTCCTTCCTGGTTTATCTGCAGATCACAGAGCTGAAAGCCGACCTGCAGTACCAGGAGTCGCAGATGAGGGCAAAGATGAACCAGATGGAGAAGACACACAAGGAGGTCATGGAGCAGTTACAGGTGACAGCATTTTCATTTTAATTTGCTGAGCTGTGCTGTACCCAGGAGTGACTGAGGACACTCCTGATCACAACACCCCGTGACCTTATGCACACGCAGTTCCGCTCAAGCCTCTCAGCCCTCTCCTGCTCTGCCAGGCCAATCCTTCTCAGCTCTGTGCCAGGCTGCAGTGCATCATCACCCCTATTTACATCCTCCTTGCTGCTCTCTACTCAGGCTCAGACTTGCTGTGTTGTGCAGTGCTGTGTTATGTCCCTGATGGACTAGATGGGAACCATCAAACTCATTTTACCTATTGCCAAAATGGGGTTTGAACCTGTTTCTCCAGACTGAGGAGCTTTTGTCAGCTCCCTGCACCATGCAGCTCTTCCTGTGATTTATGTGACCTGAGAGAACAAAGCTCAAGAAACAATTGGCAGTTCCTCTAGTGCTGTGTCTCTGCAGTCCAAATAAAGAAATCCCTGAGCTGGAGGGAACAGGGAGAGCAGGATTCTTGTCACGGCCATGGAAACCCTGGGCAGACTATCAGCATGAATACACTCTGAGCCAGCCAGGGGATGGGGTCAAAGGGGAGCTGGTTACAGGGAAGGAAGCAGGCACAGGAGTGAACTTTGCACCCTTTCATTACTCTGGGGTATACAATGATCTAAAGCCCTAGTGATGAGGAATGGGAGAGGATCTGACAAAAGGCTTATATTGCCCCAGAGAAAACAGCCCCTCCTCCTCCAGCACACACACCCCAGTTCATTATTGGAGTGGAAGACAGGTTTGGGAGATTAGGGCTGCTGGTGCCTTTGAAACCCCTGACACAATGCCCAGTCCTAAGGCTGCCTGGAGGCTGGAGTGTCTGTGTCCTGCTCCTTGTGAGCTGGGAGGCACTGGTGGGTTGTGTTTGAGGGATTGTTGACAGCCAGCGCCTCTGTCTCTGTTCTGCTCTGTTGATGCTGCTCTGCCTGGGTCAGCCTGGGGCTGTTTCTCTGTAGCTTTGGGTGGCCTGCAGAGGACTTGCTGTTCTCACCCCATTTCTGAACTGGACAATTTTCCATTAGCACAAACCAGTGTTTTTTTGTGACCTTGGCCATGAGGTTGAGGGCAAATGGGAGCTGACCCCACTCCTGGCAGAGGTTTCTCATGGCCCTGCTGCTGCTCCAGGAGCACATCTGCCTTCAGAGCTGTCAGGCATCTTCCTGCAGCCTTAAACTGCCTCCTTTCTGAGGAGAAAGAGGAAACAGAGCCCTGAGCAGGTTGGAGAGGGGATCTGCCCTGGTGGGAGAGGGGTTTGCATGTCTGTGCTCTTCTGTACCGAGCTCGGGCTGGGACTGCCCCAACAAACTCCTCCTCTCTGGTGTCTGAATGCTTTATTTCAGCTGGTATTGACTTGGAGGCTCTGGAAACTTTCATCACTGATTCCAAAATAAAAGCTCAAATCCTCTCAGTGTATTGTAGGTGCCTTGAAATGTTTTCTATGAGTCACTCTTTGAATTGTGCTCTTGGTTTTCATTATTCTGGCTTTGACTTTTTCCTCAGGGGAAGCAGGAGTGTCTGTATTCTCCCAGGCTGCTTTACCCTGTGCAGCCCTGGAGCAGAGGGTTTTTAATTCCTCCAATAAACATTTGCATCTTCATTTACTCACTGGAAATGAATGCAGAAAAGCTGTACCTGGCTTCACCCAGGCCTCACCCTACACCTGTGGCACGGTTTCCTTTAGAGCCTAGAGGAGAGTGAGCTCAGAAGTTGGGTACAAGGGGCTTAGAGAGCTTTGTTTATACCTTGCCAGGATTTTGAATTAGTTGCAAGCTCTGTTGGTGCTGTGATGGGTGGGGAAAGCTCTGAGCTGGGGTTGGAGGGTCAGGGGAGAGCTGAGTCCTGGGGAAGCCTTGGCGGTGCCTGAGGAAACTGAGGCTGAGGCAAAGCTGGAGAACCACGAGTTGCTCCACTCTGCCTTGTTTGATTGAAATGAGAGAGTGAGGCAGGAGAAGCTGCTCTCCAGAGTCAGGAGGGGGCTCGAGGCACCCCAGGCCTGCTCTGGTGCTGCTCCCACTGCTGCAGCGTGGGGGCTGCCGAGAGGGGAAGGGAGCAAAGCCGTCCCCGCTGCCCTCAGCCCTGTCCTGGGCAGCTTGAACAGCGTCTGTCGCCTTCCCCGGTGGGAGCTGTTGACTTTCAGTCCTCTGCTCAGTGACAGCAGAGGGATGGAAGCAGACAGGGATGGGAAGAGCCCCTTCTAGGTGGTTAGAGATGAGATGCCAGGCTTAAGCTTGTCAGCACCATCTGTCTCCTTTTTCCATCCGCGTGCAGGATCCCAGCAGGTTCTGTCCAGGCAATCCCAAGAACGAATGATGAGCCGTGCCATTAAATACCCCTTTTCCCTGTGTTTCCAGGCCAAGAACAGAGAACTCCTGAAGCAAGCAGCTGCCCTATCCAAGGGCAAAAAGCCTGAGAAGTCGGGAGCAATAACCTCCCCTTAAAACCCACCCCCCCAGCCCGGGAGCTGTTCCCAGCCGTTGTCCCTGTCCCAGCGTGCGCTGCCTGGAGCGTGTTCTGCTTCCCACCTCTGCCTCACGCTGACCCACGGGGAGAGGTCCCAGCCAACCCAAATCCTCCCCTGGAGTACCAACCTCCTGGAAGAAGTCTTTTTCTTTTCCTAAGCAGTTTCTACCACTGCCAGCCCTTCCTGGGAGCAGCCAGGCCTCCTTGCTTGGTTGCCAGCTCCTCTGCTGTGAGGCAGCAGTCGTGGCCAGTTGGTATAAGACAAGAGCCGTGGGCGGTGGGAACTTGATTTGTCTTCAACTCTTCCCTCTTCAAAAAGGAAGCTGAGAAATCACCAGCCCAACAGATTTTCCTGGAAGGTTGTGCCACTGCTGAGAAGGGTTGTTCCAGCTTTTATTGAAGATGCTTCCTAAATGGGGGCTATGTATTTATCTTGGGAGGTGTTTTTTGTTGTTGTTGGTTTGGTTTGGGGTTTTGTTTCTTCTTTTCTTCTTTTCTATGTCCACTTGGCAAACTGAACTGTGCCTGGGTTTGTGTTTCCTTGTTTTGTTGTGGTAGCTTTTGGGTTGGGAGCCAGAGTGTAATGATACAGACCCAAACCCACCCCATATCCCCCTCCCCAGTGCCCTGGTTACTTGGTGACCTTTAGGGCTTTGAAGACTTCTGCAGCTTGGCTGTGCTCAAGCTTCTCTTGCTCCATTTCTTTACACAAGGAGAGTTCCAGGCTTGGATATCCCCTTGGTCCCTGGATCGAGCTCACCCTCTTCTCCCCCTTTCCCTGCCCCGTCTCTCCCTTCCAGATGCACAACTTGGGGCCAGGTTGGCTCCAGGCAAGCGCTTACTCAGGCAGCAACACAAGCCAGGGAGTATTTCTTGGGGCTCTCCGGGGACATTTCTCACTGCTGATTAAAAAACCAGCAAAACAAAAAGGGCTACAAAAGTTCCCTGGAACAGGGACGTGATTCTCCCAAACACCCCAGAGCCCCTGCAGCAGGGCTGCCTGGGCTGGGCTCCCCGAGCTCTGCCTCTTGCAGCGATGAGAGGAGAATAAAAGCACTTGGGGGCGAGCAGAGCCCAGCTGTGGGCTGGCAGGACACCCCCAGCAACCCCACAACCAGCCCTGCTCAGAAAGAGGCGGGGAGAAACATCTCAGGGTTTGGAGCCCTTCAGGGCAGAGCAGGAGGGAATGGGACCTTAGTCTGGAGCAACGCTGAAGGCAGGTAGGGGAGAGCTTGTCCTTTGTCAGGCAGGGCCAGCTGCTCTGCCAGGGGGGTTGTTAAGATTTTTTTTTAGCTAGAGGTTGGGATTATTCTTCATCTTGGTGTTTTGTTTTGTGTTACTAAAAAGGCACTTTTTGTTTTCGGAGGATGGTGACTTCTGGCATGGAAGGAGCAGCCTGCTGCAGCACCAGCCCACTCTGCCCTGGGGCATTTTCCTTCTGTTCNGGGAAGGAGGGAGGGTGTTTGCTTTTTCACATCCCTCAAGACCCAGAGGGAGGAAAGGCTCTGGATGTACCATTAGGGGTTGTTTGGGGTGGGTTTTTTCTTAACTGTGGTAAAGGATCACGCCGTGGAGTAGCTGAGATTTGTAGTGAGCACATCGTTCCTTTGTATGTTTGTAATAATGGAGATTTTACATGGGACACTCTGATTTGTACAAAAAACAAACACACACACACGCACACACACACACACACACACAACTCTTGACAACTGTAAAAGTGGTTTTAAAAAGCCTCCCCTGTCTCTGAGACTTTCTGTTTGCTTTAAAGAGGAAGGGAGGGGAAGGCAACTAAAGGCTGGGGCAGGTTTCTGGCCTGCCTGGCTGAAGCAGCACAACTGATGCTTCAGGGTCTGGTGTGGAT
>WBNH01011548.1:2801-13045 GCA_013401255.1 Urocolius indicus | reverse complement strand
ACACACACACACACACACACACACACACACAACTCTTGACAACTGTAAAAGTGGTTTTAAAAAGCCTCCCCTGTCTCTGAGACTTTCTGTTTGCTTTAAAGAGGAAGGGAGGGGAAGGCAACTAAAGGCTGGGGCAGGTTTCTGGCCTGCCTGGCTGAAGCAGCACAACTGATGCTTCAGGGTCTGGTGTGGATGGGAAGGAGATGGTGGTTTCTGTTGTTTGCTTGGCTCCCACTTTTGTTTCTCTCTGTAAATCCTCCCCCTCGAGCCTGTTGCTAGGATCCTGGTTACCTGGTTACCCCCAGCACCCATCCAGCTCCATCCCACCACAGCTTCTCTCTGTTTTCTTCCCTCCCAAACGCATGAATGAAGACAGAGCCCAGCTAAAATACCATCCTGGCAGGAAACAAAAAGCCAAGAGGAGAAGGGGTGGGTTGTTCTTTTAAGCCCCAGGTGCAAAGGAGGTGAGTAAACATTTGTGTGTCTAAAATCTCCCCCTTTATCTGGAGGAAAAACAACTCTGGGGGTGGGGTGGGGAGTTCTTTTTGTTAAAGCTCATTTTCCAGCTCCAGCTGCCTTGCAGCACAGGCAGCTCTGTGGGAACACCACAACAGCTTTTCCAGCTCAAAAGTCATCTTTCTGGAGTATATTTTTCCCCCAGCCTGGAGTTGCACACACACAAAACAGCATTTTGCTGGGAGTCAGCAGTTGTGACAAATCCCCAACTTGGCAGTTACATGCAGGGGAGAGGAAGAGCTTCTGTCCCATCTTTCTCACGGGTGCTGTTCTTCCAGTCTCTTTGCCTTCTGGAGCCTGTGACTCTGATGGATTTCAGCCCTGGCCAAGCCAAGAGTCCTGCCCAGGAGGGAGCCACATCCTCCCCTGAGCTCTTGCAGCCCCAGACCAGTCCCTTGGCTGGGTCAGATCCAGAGCCCCAGGGCTGTACTCTCTGCCCAGGCAGCAGCTGGGTTTGTTCAGCGCATCCTTCACTCTGTCTGAGCAGGACCCTCCCTCAGCTGAGCACAACCTCCAGCAGCTCCTCATGCCCCCTCCTCAGGCTTCTTTGCAGATGAAGGTGCCTAAATCCCAAGCTCTCAGCCTGCCAAGGCTGCCAGGTGAAAGGTTGGCCCTGATTAAGGTGAGCTGGGCACCTTCTGCCCGGGGGACAGCACAAACTTCCTCCATCCTGGCACATCCACAGAAGCTCAAGGGCTGGAAGGGAAAGCTCATCCAGTGCAACCTCCCTGCCAGAGCAGCAGCACCTAGAGCAGGGCACACAGGAACTCATCCAGCTGGGTTGGGATGTCTCCAGAGAAGGAGCCTCCACAGCCCATCTGGGCAGCCCCTGCCAGTGCTCCCTCACCTCAACAGGGAACAAATTCTGCCTTGTGTTGCTTTGGAACCTCTTCTGTTCCAACTTGTTCTCGTTGCCCCTTGTCCTGTCATTGGCCATCACTGACAACAACCTGGCTCCAGCCTCCTCACACCCACCCAAAGCTGGGCTCCCTCTCCAGAGCTGGAACTGGCTCAGGATCTCACCCTGCACCTCCTGTGCCACCTCTCCAAGGTGCTGCCCCTGCCCTGCCCTGCAGATCTGCTGCCAGCTTTGCAATCTCTGCATGCCCCAGCCAGACCCTGGCTAAGCACTGCCTGCCTGCTGCCTTTATCTGCTTGCCCATGCTTCCCCCTGTTCTTTATCCACAAAGCACTTTGCATGGCTGCAGGATTTGCTGGGGTTAAGTTTGAGTTGCCGTTGCTGTATTGCAAAGCTTTAGGCAGATGCAGGTTCTGACAGTAACAACACACTTGAACTTTGCTTCCTGATCTCAATCACCTGCCATTAATGAAATCAAGGTCAAAAATGAGACTTACCAGGGTTTTTTTTTTGCCAGTGTTTTACCCCCTTGCACTAGTTTCAGGAGAGCTGATGTTTGGCTGCCCCTTCCCTGCTGCTTGCAGGAGTCTCTCCTGAACATACAGAAGCTCAGAGTTTCTGGAGAGTTTCTGACCCTGGGGAGTTGGGTTTTCAGGGCACAACAAAAACCTCTTGCAAAGCATTTCCTGGGACCTACTAACCAAGAGGATATGAAGTGATTTCTTTTAAGTAATTACTTGAATAACTATCTCCTAACTTGTAGGCCTCCTGGCAAGGACCTGAAACTACTCCTTTGCAGCCTGACAGCCTGTACCTGCAGCAGAAGGAAACCGACTCAACCAGCCGGTAATTACCCACCGACTTGCTCCTTTCCTTTCCACCCTAATTGCTGGGGCTTTCTGGGCAGGGCTCAGGCAGCAGCAGCTCAGGCAACACGCCCTGGAGGCAACCGGCTTGAAAACTGGCTTTAAACAAAAAACCCAACCCCCATAGAGCTAAAAGATCTTCAAATCCTCTAAAGCTTGAGTGTGTTGTGTTTTGTAGCTGAGCCGAGAGAGCTGAGCCTTGTTCTGAAGGGGTGGGAAGGGAAGGAAAGGCAGCAGGATGAAATGAGGTGGCCAAGGAGGTTCCTCACAGAGCCAGTGGAGAGAGAGGAAGGTGCTTCAGAGGCACCTGGAGCCCCACAGAAAGCACATGGGGTTGTAGGGGTGGGAAACCTTCAGCGTTGCCTCCTGATGGCAGCTGTTTGCTAAGGGAGTTAAAACAGGCCCAGACAACCAGGGCAGCTCCTTTTTCCCCTCTTTCACGAGACTTCCCTGAAGAAAAGTCTGCTGCCCTTTGCCTCCTTCCAAAGGAAATCTCTCCAGGCTCAGGAGTCCAAAGGTGTTTTGGCTGTAACCACATTATTTGGCCCCTGCTCCTGCAGCAGACAGGGATTGCAGCTCCCTCCTGCTGCTCTCCCCAGAGCTCCCAAGCCCTGAGGATCACTCACCAGCACAAACCAGTACAAACCATGCATTTATGCTGCTGAAGCTGCATCCATCCTCCTGACAGAGCAAGGTGCTGAGCTTTTGCAGCTCCAGACACACGTTGGGGTTTATCTTCCCTCTGCCTCTCTGGACAATGCAGCAGCAGAGGAATTCCCTTCTCCAGCCCACAAATGCTCTGGGCTTCCCTCTTCCAGCCCACCCTGGCTGAGGGCTGCTGGGATTCCCTACCAGAGGCAGTCAGTGGGGAGATGTGGGATTTTGCCACAGTGGCAAAACAGCCCCTTGATCCACAGACAAGGAGCAGAGCACGAGAGGAAAGGAAACATGTAAAAACACTCTGTGATAGACCAGTTCCCTGTGTGGTCTCTGCTGCTTCCTTTTGGCCTGGGGCTCTGGGCTGGCTGGGGAGGTGCCAAAAGGCTGGACAAGGCACAGCTGTCCCCAGCCAACCTTGCTGTTTGAGGTGCTTGGTGTTAAGCAATCGGCCTCGCCTTCCTGTTTAGCTCCAGCAAGACTTGTGCAGTCAGCACCTCAGCAACTGGGGCACTGCCAATCCCTAAATAATTACTGAGCCGTCGCATGTTTCCCATGATTGGTGCTTCTGGAAAACAGGGTGTTTGGGTTCAGCTCTTGGGTTCCTCTCTCGAGGAAATTTCTGCTTCTCCTTTGCCACTCTTTTTCCCATGAATCCCAGCATGGTGGGGGCTGGAAGGGCCCTGCAGAGCTGCTCCAGCCCAAGAACCTGCTCAAGCAGCTTCCCCTGGCTCAGGGACGTGTCCAGGTGGGGTTGGAAACCTCCTGAGAAGGAGCCTCCACACCCTCCCTGGGCAGCCTGGGCCAGGGCTCCCTCACCTCAGCACCAAAGGACTTTCTCCTCCTGTGCCAGGGGCACTTTCCATGTTCCAGCCTGTGCCTGTTTCCCCTTGTCCTGTCACCTGCCACCACAGAAGAAGACTGACCCCATCCTGTCCACACCCACCCTTTAGTGTGGATGAGGATCCTCCTCAGCCTTCTACCATTCCTTTTGCCAGGCTGCTGTCAGCCAGGGAAGATGCTGCTGAGAGCCTGAGGCCGCTGCTGGGCAGGCAGGAGCTTTGCAAACAGCCCAGGGAAAGTGCTGAGGCTGCAGGTCCATCCTGGGGCTGCCGGGCAGATGGGGCATCGCGTGGTGCTCTGCGGTGCAGTGCCCGGAGCTGCGTGCCAGGGCTGTGCCAGCCCCGGGGCAGATGTCCCTCTGGCACAGCCCAACGTTGTCTTCTGATGGGATATTTTTATATGAAATATTTGGCAGCCTTTCCAGCTAAAGCTCAGCCTGACACACACCCACAGCCCTGCGGTCCCAGGTTCCTCCCAGCCCGTTCTCCTCCTGTCCAGAGCTTTCTAGGGGGCAGGAAGGGGAGAACAGAGGCAGCCTCTTGCCCCCCGATTTTCTTCCTTCTCTGCTGCTTCACTGCTTTGTTTCCAGGCTGATGTGTTCAGCCAGAGAGAAGGGAAAGCTTTTGGTCTCAGGTAGGGGCAGCGCTGGCCTGGTACCAGGCAGCATCGTGGTGGCTCATGGCCCATGTCAGGCAGCTCTGGGCCTGTCTGTGGGGTGTGACTGGGTCAAAGGAGATGGTGCTGTTGCTGGATTGGGGTTTCAGGGGCTGAACAAGCATCTCTGTCCAGGGGAGCATGGGGCTGAGTTCTCCTCAGAGCAGGCTCTACCTGGAGCTTGGCTCAGACTCCATTAAACCCCCAAACAGTTCCTTTCAAATGCCACAAACACAGATAGAGCAGCAGAGCCCTCGAGGTGGCCAGAGCTGCCCCTATCCCACAGCCACGCTTGCAAAACACCCCTAAACCCAGCCCAGGGTGTTTGCAGACTGAAGGTACCCCATGAAGGGGCCAAGGGCATGGAGCAGCCACCCAGGGAGCATCTGAAGCCCCCTCCATCCCCTCTCCCTACAGGAGCTGTGGCTGGGAGCTGCAGCGGTAGCTTTATTGGCAGCAGCTCAGGAGCGGGGCTGTTGGAAGCTGTTGCCAGGCAAAACCTGAGTTGTTTGTGCAGCAAACTGCTGTTTGCTGGACTTTGCCATGTGCAGGCTGTCAAGCAGGACCAGACTGTTATCGGCGCTGCTGTCTGGGGCCGCCCACCATTGGGGGCTGGGGGTGGGGGAGTGGATGGCTGGGTATTATTTTTTACCTTCTTTCAACCTTCTTTTATTGTGTTTTGCCAGTTGTTACCCGAAGGGCCGGGAGCCAGGAGGGAGCTGTTGCTTTGCAGCTCTCGGGCTTGGGCTCTTCTGCAGCGGGTGGTCCCGTGCCGAGCTGGGGAGACCCCCGGGAGGCAGGAGGAGGGATGGGGGGACATGGCGAGGGCTCGTGCCCACCCGGAGCCACAGCCAGGCTCAGCGCTCACGGTGGGGCCCGGGCAGCGGAGGAGGTTTGCGCGCATCCCACTGCCCGGGCCCTTCGCTGCCTCCCCCATCGCGTTTCATTCCCCCTCGACCCCAGGGCAAAGGGGCTGCGCGGCGGGACCCGGCGCGAACTACAACCCCCAGCATCCCCCGCGCTCGCGCATCCCTATTGGCCGACGCTTTGCATCACGATCACGCCTCCTCCTTCCTATTGGTTAATCCTGGGGAGTTGGGCGTGGTTTCCTTGCGCCCCGCCCAGCCACCGCCGGGCTATGAGAAGCCGCGCGGGCGGGGGGCTCGGTGCGCGCGGGGCGGCTGCTGGAGCTCGGAGGTGTCCGGGGACTCTCCCCCCACCCCCGCCCCGGCCGGGGCCTGCCGGGGCCATGCCCGTGCCCTCCGCGTAGCCCCCGCGCTGCCCCCGCGCTGCCATGCTGCTGGCCGGCTCGCCGTGCCGCCCCGCGGGGCTGGACGAGTACCGGGGCTACGGGACCCGGCGGGGCGGCGAGGTAAGGGGCGAGCTAAAGGGGGTCAGCCCGCCCGGGACAACTCCGGCTTTGCATCCCGGATTGTGCAGCACCCCCTCCCCACACACCTCCTCATCCCTCGGGAGAGGGGCTGGTGGTGTCTTCTCCCACCCGAGGTGTCCATCCCTTCTCCAGCCTAGGGGAGCATCCCCCCCCCGCCTCGACGGCTGCACCGGGGGCAGCAGGGACATGTCAGCCCCCCTCCCGCCAAAATAACCCTCTGGCTTAATTGCAGCGAGCCTAGAAATAAGGGTGGTGGGATGGGGGAACAGGCTGGGGTGATGGGACTTTTGCATTTGGGTCCGGTGTGGAAAACTGGAGCCTTGGAGAGGGTCTGTGGAGCATTGCAGGACGTGCCAGCGCACCCAGGCCGTCGGCCCCATCTGTGGCTTCAGGCTCCCAACATGCTGAGTTGCCTCTTATCTGTGAGATTTACTTTCCCATTAAAAGTCCCTTCAGTTTGCAGGTTCTCCTCTCGCTCCTGGATCCCCCTTTCCCTCGGGTTTCCCCAGGGGTTGCTCTGTAGCCCCGGCCTTTGCTCGCGGTGCAGCTTCAGGGAGGGCTGCAAGTTGCAAAACTCCCTGACACTGGGTGGGAAAGAGCCCAGAGAGCAGCGCTGCAGGGAAATCCCTCCAGCAACTGTCCCGACGGGAGCTGGGGCTTGAATGTGGCGCTTCGGAGCAGGTTGGGGGAAGGCTGGTGGCTCTGGGGACGGCACCGACACGCAGCAGCTCCCCTGAATCTCCTTGGGCAGAGACTTTGGCACCCGCCGGCAAGGTGCCCGGCTTTACCCCGGCGTGCAGAGGAGTTGGCAGGACGGGGCAGCTCCGTGAAAGCTCCTCGGGAGCAGGCAGGGTGGGATTTGGGGATCCCGTGTCCCTCGTGGCGTGGGGGCAGCCGGCTCCTGCCGAAGGGGCTGTTGCTGTCGCGTCCGTGGGGGCTGAGCCCGGCGCTGCTGCCCCCGGACAAACCTCTTGCCTGGCTCTTTTTCCTTTGACCGTTCCAAGGGGCCAACCCGCCTCCGAGGGCGGTTGCCGGGCTGTTTGTTTAACCTCAGCTTATCGGGAATGGTTTTTCCGACACCTGAGCGAGCGCCGGCAGCGCTGAGGGGGTTGCTGGCTGCTTCACGCACCCGTCCTCCCCATCCCAGGGGATTTCACTCTTCCCCCTCCGTGTCTCCACATGGCCCCTTCACCTCCCCCTGTGCCCCTGGCAGCGGTTTGTGTGGCTGCTGCGGGTCGGAGCATCACTCCCGTGCCTCAGTTTCCCCGTCGGCGTTCGCGGGAGGTGGGACGGGAGGCGCGGGGAGGGTTAACCCCGGCTCCTGAGGATTGATTGATTGATTGATTGCTTCATGCTGCGAAACACAAGCGGGCTGTGCCCAAGGATGGTCATGGGGCACCTGCAAAGGTCACCCTGAGCTGTCACCCAGCGGGACTGGGCTCCCCGGCTGTGGGCAGGGCCACGGGGGTCTCTGCCTGGGGCCGCCTTGCCACCGTCTCTGTTACCATCTCCTTTTGGCAACAACAACCGAGCTCCTTCTCCCCAAAGTGTGAGTCATGGCACAGGCAGCTCAGCAGCCCGGGCAGCCGTGGCACGAGCCTGCTCCCACCCTCACCCCGTCCCTTCCAGGCTGACTCAAGGCAGGAGCATCCCGTGTGCTCAGGGCTGTGAGGGCACACGGGCACGGCTTGAGCAACTCTGCTGGGGTGGCTGCAGCCCAGTGCTGGCAGGAGCCCACAGCATGCTGTGCCATGCTGTGCCATGCTGTGCCATGCTGTGCCATGCTGTGCCATGCTGTGCTGTGCCCCACTGCTGCCTGGCACGTGGGGAGCGTGTGGCTGCCCAACAGCTGCTGCATGGTCACCTCATGCCATCCCACCCCCTTCCCTCCCCCTGTTAGCAGAGGCTGCCAGGCTGTGTCTTGGTAGGAATTTGGAGGCACCTGGGCTGTGCCACTCTCCAGCTCTCGAGTGCCTTTCATGGGGAAGCTGAGTGGCAGCCCCAGGGCTTGTTCCTTTCACAAGGCGCCAAGGGGAAATTACTCCCCAATTCTGGGCTCCCCAGCTCCAGAGGGACAAGGAACTGTTGGAGAGAGGCCAGTGCAGGGACACCAAGATGCTGAGGGGATGGAACACGTGTGTGAGGAGGAAAGGCTGCGGCCCTGGGGCTGTTCAGCCTGGAGAAGAGAAGCCTGAGCTCAGGGGCACCTCAGCAACACTGATCAGCACCTAAAGGCTGGGTGTCAGGAGGATGAGGTGACACTTTGTTGTGTGGTGGCCAGTGACAGGTCAAGGGGGAACAGGCACAGGCTGGAACACAACAATTTCCACTTAAACACCAAGAGAAAGTCCTTTGGTGCTGAGGTGAGGGAGCCCTGGCCCAGGCTGCCCAGGGAGGGTTTGGAGGCTCCTTCTCAGGAGGTTTCCAACCTCACCTGGACACGTTCCTGTACCCCCTGAGCCAGGGGAAGCCGCTGGAGCAGGGGGTTGGGCTGGGTGAGCTCTGCAGGGCCCTTCACTCTGGGATTCTCCTGGCCCCATTCCACAGCTGGAGAGTGAGATGTGCCGTCCTGCCATTGGCATCCCTGGTTGTGTGTCTCTGGCTGCCATCCTCCTGCTGATACCATCCCTGTCTGCTGGGGGTGCCCACGGATGCTGAGCATGGGGAACAGCAGGGTTGGGCACAGCCCTTGGAGCTCCCCATCCTTGATGTGTGTCCCATTGTGCCATTAGTTCTGGGAGGCTTCTAGGGGCTCTTCTTGCTGTTCTCTGCATCATTTTTGGTCCTGGGGGATGGCTCTGCCCTCGCCCACAGCTGCTGGAATGTGATGCCCAGCTCCCTCCATGCCCCAGCAGCACATGCTGGGTACCCACTGCTCATCCCCTGCTCTGTGCAAACCTCCCTGTCCCTGGAGCAAGGCAGGACACGTCTCTGCTGGCCTCTGGATGTGCCACAGGAGCTTTGCCACATCTAGCACTGGGGGAGAATGGAACAGGGTGGTCACGGGCATTGCATGGGGCTGAGACTCTGGCTATGAGACCCCTGACCAGGGCACTGGGCTCACACCCAGCACAGCTCCAGNTTGCCACATCTAGCACTGGGGGAGAATGGAACAGGGTGGTCGTGGGCATTGCAGGGGGCTGAGACTCTGCCCCTGAGCTGAGACCCCTGACCAGGGTGCTGGGCTCACACTGAGCACAGCTCCACAACCCCAGCAGGGATGACTGAGCCCCCCAAGTTCCTGCTGTGAAGGGCATTTCTGTGGGGAAAAGGAGGAGGGTGGTGCTGGGGTCCTTCAGCACTTTCTCTGCCATCAGCACCTCTACCAGGACGTAGAGGTTCCTGTGTGACCTGAGTGAGCCTGATTCTGCAGGGGGGTTGGACTAGATGATCTCTAAAGGACCCTTCCAACCCTGCCATTCTCTGATTCTAGAGGTGTGGGAGGGAGGAGATGATGATGCTGTGGGTCATCACCTGCTGAAGCCCTTTTTGCAGCCCTGCTTTCACACAGGCACCGTGTCCCCACTCTATCTGGGCATCCATGTACCATCCCCCTCTTCCCCCTTGACCTCCCTTCCCAGGGCTGGGATCACTTGAACCCTTCTCTCTTCTTCCACTCCCCCACTCAACCTTCTGAGCTCTCCCTGGGTGTTTTGGGGGTGGTTATTTGTTTCCCAGTGTCCCGTTGCAAACCCGGCTGCAGGGAGCGGGACGAGGGGCAGCTCCGGGGCTCGGCTGCATCCCTGCGCTGTCGGGGGATGGGAGCAGGAGCTTTCCTGGGGGTGTCTCAGCCCTTTTCCCTGGCCCCGGGCCCGCCCATCCATCACACCTCGCTGGGCGCTGAGCAACAGCCGCGGCTGATTTCATCAGGCCGGGCGCGGGGGTGATGGGCTGGAGCTGGGGGGTGGCTGCCTGACTCACTCCTTCCTGTGCCACCGGCTCGTCCCGGTGACTTGTCCCATCACCAGACTAAAGCTGTCGCTCTTTCCTTCTCAGGACACAAGGGTCAAGGTCGCCCAAGAGCTGGGGAAGGGTCCCAGTGCCTTCATCCCGCTGGGAGAGGTGAGAGCAGGGTGGGTGCCCTTGGGTGGGTGTATCCCTCCCTGCTTATGGGGGGCTTCTCTGTGCCCCTTGCCCTGGGGAGAGGGGGGACAGGGGGATGAGGGAGGATTCTTGGCTGGGATGGGGAAGGGTGACCCAGTATCCCTGAGGCAGCGTGTGGTGGTGGAGGGGACTTGTTTTTAAAGCTGTGGTGAGCAGTTGTGGTTCACCCTGGTGTTTTCCTGCCCGTGCCTCAGTTTCCCTGCTCATCCTGCCCTTCCCCCCTCAGTCCCCAACCCCTTGCCCAGCCATCCCTATTGCTCCCCCAAACCCATACCTTGGTATCCCTGTTTCCCTGTTGCTCCCCCATACCCCTGCCCTGCCATCCCTGTTCCTCTCCCCAAACCCCCTGCCC
>WBNH01011547.1:32169-83249 GCA_013401255.1 Urocolius indicus | reverse complement strand
ACAACTCCAAAGAGGCTTTAGCTCTCCTAATTGCCTTCCTACATCCTCTAATAACAGTCTTCTATTCATTCCAAGTGGCCATTCCTTCCTTCCATAATTTATAGACTCTTTTATTCCACCTGAGTTTACTCAATAGTTCCCTATTTAACCATGTGTGTCTCCTGGTTCCCTTGTTTGATTTCTTACCTGCTGTGATGCTCTGATCCAGAGACTGGAGTAAGTGTTTTTTTAATAGAGAACAAATATCTTGGGCCTCTTAATCCTCTAATAACCTGTTCCATGAGATGTCTCCTAACAATTGCTTGAAAAGGCCAAAATTGGCCCTGGGTTTTGATCCTGCTTGGCATTCTGTTCCTATCACACAAGATCCTGAGCTCCACTATCTTGTAGTCACTGCAGCCAAGGCAACCCTTCACCTTCACCGTGCTTGTTCTTGAGTACAAGATCCAGTAGTGCTTCTCTCCTGGTTGACACATCCACCATTTTTGTCAAGAACTTATCATCAATGCATTGAAGGAACCTCCTGAACTGTAAGTGGCTAGCTATGTAAGTCTTCCAGAGATGTCTGGATAGCTGAAATCCCCTATGGGGTCTGTGATTTTGAGGCTGCTCCCAGCTGCCTGTAGAAGACCTCATCAACTTCTCCACTCTGATCAGGTGGCCTGTAATAGACACCCACAACAGAGTCACACATGCTATCCTTACCCTTAATTCTACCCCACAAAATCTCAACTTGCCCCTCATCCTCACCTGGACAGAATTTAGCCCATTCCAGCTGCTCTTTCACATAAAGAGCTACTCCACCACCTAACCTGGCTGGCCTGTCTTTCCTAAAGAAGACATAGCCATTCATCAACATATTCCAGCCATGTGAGCTGTCCTATCATGTCTCTGCAATTGCCACCTGTAGTGGGTCTGGGATGGTAGTGATTTTCCACAGTAGCTCTTGCAGTGCTGTGCTTGTTGTTGATATCAATATTATAACTACCACTTGCATAACATCAAGGCTGTCCCTCCAGCATTCCTTCCCCCACCTTCANTCAAGTGGCATGGTGGGAGCCTGGCATCTAGCCAGGGTCAAACTACCACACCACCACATCATAGCCCCTTGCCTGTATTCAGACTTCCAAACCCTCCTGTTTATTCCCTATACTGCCTGCATTGGTGTACAGGCATTTCAAGAAAGAATCTGATCATGTAGGATTCACCCCTGGCACTGGCTTGCCACCCTTAGACTCAAATCTCAGCAAACGACCTTCTTTCCTTCTTTCACTTATTTGCATTTCATAAGTAACAGCAACACTGAGCCTAGGGGTTTAATATACATAGTCTGGTGTTATCGCCCATAGTTAAAAGGATGACTGTGTTTACTAAAGGCAAAAAAATGTTTCTCAGCTTGCCCTGAAAGTACAAAAGTATGCAAGCCTCAAAGTTTTCAGCTTTAGTCACAGGGAGTAGCTTGTCACCCACTTAGCCATGCCACCCTGCACACATACAAGCTACTGCCATGGCTCCCCTGACTCCCTGGAGCCACACTGCCAGGACAGTACCTTGTCTCTAGTGTCCCTGCTGAGGACATGACAATGTTAAAATAAAGCAAAATAAGGCAAAATAAGGCTGGTGGTGCTGCTCTAGGAAATGCAGGTGGCACCTCCTTTCTCTGACAATTACCCCAGTATTGCTCAGGAAAGCTCTTAAGAGTACTTTGCCTGCTGTATAAGGTTCACTCTCCCACTTCTTTTGCTGTGTGAACTAGAAAATACTGACATTGACACTGTATGAAACCCATCTCTGTCCTACAGCATCACTAATAGAGACTACTGAGGCTTTCGTGCAATAGAACAAACATCCACTTCTCTGAGTTCTCCTGAATACTTGATCCTTGCTATTAACACTGAAACACTAGCCAGGTAGAAAGGTACTGAGTTGTGAGGTATAAGGTACTGACTAGTTGTGAGGAAAAATAATAGGAAAATAGGTAATGGGAGCATAGTTTTAACTGTATTGATCTTTAGCAGTACTTCACAGTGGAGGGAAGTAGACCCATGTGGTCCCATTCGCTTCTCCCAAAGACACAGAGAAAATATTTATGCTATTCCTCTACACTCTTGGTCTTGGTAGTCTCCTGATACCAAGATGTGGGATTTTCCTCCTCCTTCAACTACCTGTTCCAACTCCAACACTGTACAATTGTTCTCATTTCAGGTGGTGTTGCCACTAACAAACACACTTGCCTTCATGTGATAAGATTGCAGGCTATCATCTCATTGATGCAACACTGCAAATGAGAAGAAAAAGCACAAAGACTCCTAAGATTTCCATTTCCATAAATCTTGCCTAAGGCTGCAGCTGGAGCTGTCCTAGAGGGGCCATGTACAGTGTAGTACAGTATATTCCCTGACTGCTTCTTTAGCCAAATAAATTTTGTTGATGAGTCATGTGGGCACTGCAGAGCATTTCAAAGACCCATCTGGCAGAATAAAGTCACTCGCCTTCAAAGCGTAGTGTATCTCAAAAGGTTCAGCATTTGGATTTGGTTTGAATTCTTGGATCGTTATCTGAATTCCTAGAGACTGTATAACACGATTTTTTTTTCAGAATTTCCATCATTTCAGCTTCTAGTTAAACCCATGTAATAACACAAGGAAGATTTTTCTCCCAGTATTTTTGTCAAAATGAGAAGTGTATCTCAGGAGATGGGAAAAGAGGTAAAACCTGAATATATCATGACTTTAAGTAAGATTTAGTTCAGGATTTGTTCTAGAAATAAACTGAGGATTCTACTCTATCACTTTACTGTTGTTTAGATATTTATATTATTTTAAGGGCTGATTCATTTAATCTCACAATGCCTCAAATACATCTTTGTTTCTACTAAATTATCAAGTTAATTTCTGCCTATGTTCCAGCCTGGTAGCCATGTCTCTTAACGCGGTGAATAATTGAAATGGAGCCTTGGGTTTGCAAAATGCTACATATAGTCCATCAGTTCTATTTTGCTTCAATCCTTCTAAGCTATTTCTATGAAGAATGTGAAATGCAATGATTTTTCAAAGAATCTTTGGAAAGATTACATTTAGTGACTTGAATCTCAGATGAAATCTCACTATGTTAACTTTTTCTAGAAAGATTTAAAGCAACTGATGGATTCTGAAATATTTTCATCTTTCTATGAGAATACTTGCATCTTCTTATCTGCATGACTTTGGCTTAGCTAGCAAATTATTATCTTTTGCTTCGGTTTCTGCAAGTAAAGTACTTATGCAGAACATTTATTCACACTTATAAATCTGTGGATGAAATGTACACCTTTATTTTAAATTCTCTCCATTAGTTCTCTGAATGTCTTATCTTTTTCAGTTTTTATCACTTAGAAGATTAGACCTAAGATAGATCATGGAATATCTGGAAATACTCTGCAGACTGTCTTTGATTACTTCAAGCTTGTCTGGATCGTTCATTTTGTTCACAGCTGCTGATAGATGGAATCTGTAAAAACTGATTTTTCAAGAGTACTGGATATCTCCCAGCTCTCACAAAGTACAAATGATTAAGATTAGTCACCTAATTCTCTCTTTTTTTCCTCATAGGACTAAGTTTGTTACAGTATCTAAACGTAATGAAATATCTGTTGGCTAAGAATGATAACAAGTTAAAGTGTTGAGAGTATTCTTAAGGCTAGATCATGTCCAGTGTTTCACAGGGTATATGTAAATCAAATCAGAGAAAGGCCAAGTATCTCATTTACAAAAGACTCGTTTTCACCATGATTTCTCTTTCAATAGCAGAAGTACTGTTGCTTGTTAATGTATCAAGCATCATAAGGTAATGAAGAAAGAAGATATTTCCAAATACCTGATTTCCTATTAGGTACAATTGGTGCTTTGAAAATAGCTGCTTTAAAACAGCCTTTATGCACCTTGCACTTTTCAGGAATGTGTAAGCAGAAGCAGCATAGAGAAGCACACTAGAGGCAAAGTAGGTCTAGCAAACATTTATAGTCTGTGGGAGAAAAGTAGAAATTGGAGAGGATTAGGATGCTCACACACTAAGCAACTTTTTACTATAGCCAATTCTGAAATAATGCATTATTCAGTACAAGTGAAGATAGTGATAACATTGTCAACATAGGCAGTTGTCTATACTGGAAAGAAATTGTTAGAATTACAGAGCAATAATACAAACTGGTGAGTTCTTAATTTATCATGACAGCGTAAGAGGAAAATAAGGGGGAAAGTGCTGTACCATTGATGTAGTGTTCACAAGAAGGTCTATAAATTACTTGTTTCTTTGATACTATTTGGCAAGGTGCAAGCCAGTGAACATCACAAGTACTAAGGAAAAAATGGGAAAAAAAATACTTGTTTTGTCAAATACAAACCATTATGAAATTAAGTAGCTTCATGCTTTAGTTTCTTCACGTTATACTCTCACTTCTGAGTGCAAACTTTGCCGATGGCAAAGGGAAAAACAAAGTGTTGACAGTTAACTATAGCTGGCCACCTGGCCATCCATTACACCCCAGATGTGAATTGTGAATTTTTTATATTCTTTCTATTTGAGAAAAAATGTTTTCTCTGATGTTCTTGAGCAACACTTTTCAACTGGAGAAATCCACAGATTCTTACTTTGATGGACTCGTCATCTCAGCGCAGACATAAGAAAGAATGGTGGGGAGACAGAAGAATGAAGGACTGTGGTATATTTTTGCCACCTGTCTGCTTGTAAATTGGGTACTCAGTTTGGTAATTGTTGTGTCCATATAAGTCTATTTCAATCTGCAAAATAGTTATTTCATAGGTACATTTTCTTCTTCGTCCACTGCTCAGTGAGTGGTTCAGCTGAGTTGATAAAAATCCTTTCTCAACATGAAGTGTCTTAAGAGTCAGCAAAAATGTATATTTGTAACAAATTTGACTGAAACAAAGAACTTCTGAGTGAAAAATCTGACTGCTCTTCCTGAACTCCTTATAAACAAAGATATAGCCTCTATCAGATTGAAAAAAAAGCCAAAATATAACTTTACACTCTGTATGACTGAGACCAGAGACTTAAGCCTTTCCTCCCATCCTCTGCTTTACTAACCTGGTGGCAACTTTGGGGCTTCCTTCATGTGCACAGTTTGAGCTGCTATTCTCTAGATAAGGCAATCAGGACAACCAAAGTGTGCTGTTTTGTTGTTTGGTTTTTAATTGTTTATAGGAAACAAAACAGTTTCAATAGGACTGCTCGGGACATTGCATTCACTATATGACCTGATGGTAATGGTTAAACAATAAGATGTAGTTTGATTTCTTGGTCAGAGTGGGATTCAGCAATTTTGATGTCCTATGTACTGCGTGAAAGAGCTCATCATCAGAGAAAAGTTATTCTTTCTTAATCCCTCCCATCAGTTATAGCCCAAGATGTCATCCTCATGCTATCAAATGTTATATATTCCTGGACGATATTTGATGTTCCTGAGGGGAAAAAAAAACCAACAATCTGACCAGATCGTGCACATTGATTCAAGATAGAATAATACAAGTGGAAAATACAGTGGCTACTACTCCCCTCTTTCTCCGTTCAGGAACATGTGAGCAAAAGCAGTGCCCCTGTCAGCTTGTCAGGGTATACGGAGGGATGGGGCTTGTGTGAGAAGAGAGTGGAAATACAGATTAGTTTGAATTTTCCGGTAAAGTTTTACTGAAGTCTGTTTTTTTCCTCTATCTCTTTAAAAATAAGTTAAAAAATCACTTTCTGTATTAACCATTTATTGCCTCTAAGACTGATTTTTGCTTTTTACTAAGGCTCCTTACACATTTTGACTTCAAACTAGAAAAAATTGACAAGGGCATTGGTACCATCATAGTAGCAAAAAGTATCCAGAGAGTAAATGAGAATGTGGTGAGTCTTTAGTTTTTGAAAACCTACAGTCACACATCCCTTCATCTGCTTCATACCTCTTCATCTCATTTTCTTCAGAAGCTCCACTTAGCAGCAGTGGCACCTACAGGATGGAAGGCAGTGGAGGCTGCTATATCTCAGGCAATAATTTCATATGATCAGAGAGATGCTTTACTGCATGCTGACAGTACACTTGGCATTAATTCCTAGTCATTGCACAAAATTAAAATGCATTTTGTAATTTTGATGCAATATCTGGCACACCAATAGCTTTCTTCTGCCTTAAATCCATGCTTAAGATATGCATAGCGTTTGCTGGAAGGAAAGACTCTGTTTGTAGGCAAAGCTGAAAATTTACCACAAGACACAAGCATCATCCAACTGTCAAAAACAGGTTTTTTTCTTGCTGGCAATGAAGATATTTTGCCCATTTTTTACCTTTCAAGCTTAACTAGGAAGGAAGGAAGGAAGAAAAGAAAAGAAGGAAGGAAGGAAGGAAGAAAAGAAAAGAAGGAAGGAAGGAAGGAAGAAAAGAAAAGAAAAGAAAAGAAACGAAAAGAAAAGAAAGAAAAGAAAAGAAGTGCACTGTGGGATGAACTCAAGGAATGTACATCTCATCTTGAATTATCCTTTTCCAATCCCCAGTTTTTTAGCTTCCCAATGAAGTAACATTTTCACCATTGAACACACTACTACTGGAGCATGAATTTTAGGGCTTGTAACATTAGACCATTTTTATTGATCTTCATGAGTTTGCAATGTGGACTTCAAGGTCATTTGGTCACCAGGGTTAACTTTGCAGCAATGAAAAGCAATAAACGCGTTCAGGCTGGGCGGGTATTTATTACGAGCCTTTAATTTCCCAAAAATTGCAATACTTGTTAGAAAGTATTGAAAAAAAAAGTTCTTGTTTCCTTTGACATGTCCTTTCTTTAAGCATTCTTCTTAACTTGCTGCCCCCAAGACCTCCTTAGTAGCAGATACAATTCATTTCTTATGCAGACTGACAAAAAAGATGCATGGTATATGGCACTGCATATCTTTACTTCATTATTTCCTCATAGCAAAGACTTGAAACTGTAATGTGTGAGAAAGAAAAGGTGCCAACATGACATTTACTACTGCTAATATGAATCTGATTAATTCTACAACAAGAAACATCGTCTTAACTCTTTATCTTCTTGTGTGTGTTTTTTGTTTGAACCAAATTGATAAATCTGAATATTTTGACAAATAACATATACTTGCAGCCCTTGTTGAAGCAAACAATATCACAACCTAGTCATTTGCAGTAAGTTTATTATAAGAGAAGCAAAAGGCTGTCTTTTAACAATATTTACATTTGTCTACTAAGCTGAAATCTGTTTTATATAGTTCATTTACAATATATTTAGCCATAGTTACGCTTTATTTTTAGGACAGTACAGTGAAAGTCAGAAATAGTTTCCCTATGCTTCACTATGCCTTATTCTACAGAACTGTGATTCATCATGTTCAATGAAAAATACTTTCTCCAAAGGAGGTGTTACTAAAGCCTAATTGTTATATCTGTGCCTTTTTTTGCAGCTCAGAATGCTTGCTTTCTATTTAGAATTTGTGTATCCAAGATCTGACCTCTTTATATCTCAGTGATGTATCTTTCTCGTAGTTTATGCAATAAAAACTATTTAAAAATTTTGTTATTATTATTTAGCTTTAATGTCTCATTGGTGACTTCTTTTGGTTTTGTGCTTTAAAAGACTCTTTTCCTTCTCAGTTATTGGTGGACAGATGAGAAAAATTAAATGTTGTAGTTTCAAATTCTTCAATCTGATTTCTTACTACTTGCAGGTTTGGCTGAAATGTCAAAAATGTAGAAACTGTGCAAAATACTATAGAATATGCCAAAGTATGTACTTATAGAGAAAATGTTTTTCATTAAGAGAAAGGGGGGAAAAAAAGAAAATTGCATTACAAGGAAACAAACAAAAAAAGCATTTGATCTATATACATATAATGTTTCCCTTATGTATAACATGTATATCTAAACATCTATGAAAATTAAAAGAAATAGCCCAGAACACTTAAACACTGTGATATTTTTAAATACAGTACGACAAACATCAGATTCTAATGTTTGATGACCTTGTGAGTAAAATGCTTTCCTTGGGTTCATTTCTTTTTCTTCCTTTATTGGATAAATTTTAAATGTCCATAGAACTATTACTGTGGAGAAAATAAGCTGGCTGCTAACACAACTGTCTGGCCATAAAATATGGAAAGAGGGAGGGAAAAAAAATGAGAGAAAAAGAATTTATGAACCAGTGGTGGAGGAGGATAAACAACATTTTGCCAAAGTCCATAGGCTATTGGTAAGCAACTTAGGTTAAGACTGGCTGTTGCTTTGTGATACCGTGAATAACTTTGAATGCAAGCAGATGACACATAGGTCAGGATTTTAAATGTGAACACATGCTCCAGAGGAAACCATACAGGAATAAAAGTTGTTCCTGTTTTGTTAGTTTAGATTCTGAAAGAAGCTTTTGTGTGTAAAGATGTAACACGATCTCAATGCCTGGAGCCATGCCCCATGGTACACAGGCTGCTGTGTTTGTCCCAGTGTACCAAAGGTAGAGAAACTTGCAGCCTGTCTATCTCCAGGCTGGCATTGGCTTTTGTGAAATGAGATTTACTTTCAGAAGAATGATACCAAAAGAGACCTTTCTTATCAGTCCGTGGGGGGTTTAGTGGGGAGAGTGTGAGCCCTGCTGAAGGTAAATCTTGATGATCATTGCTTTAAAAAAAAAAAAAAAATTAAAGAGCAGTTCTGTTTCAGTATTATAAACTCTCCTCTTTGAATACCTTCCAGAAATCTGCTGGTTTAATTTCTTAGTCCCATCTGTTTCCCTCTCACTGGCTATATTTGTTAGTATTTCCTCAAGCAGCATGTTGTATTGCCCTTACTGTGCTGGAGGAAAAGGGCATAGATTGATCATTTTACAGGACAGGGAAACGTTTATTTTGGGCTGGAGTAAAGTGCATTTCCTTGTTTCCTGCCCAGAGTTACAGAAAAAAAAAAAAAAAAGGAAAAAAAAAAGACACTTCACCAGAAAAAAAAAAAATAAAGAAAAAAATAAGCAGAGCCTGTTTTGGTATACTACGGGAAAAAAGAGGCAGCAATGTCAGGAGGGCCATTAGGCTGCTTATCTGTCTTTCTACTTTGGCACGTGAAAGCTCCCAGCTCAGCATGCCATGTGTCAAATCTATCATTTGATATGTCAGGAACCATTATTCCCTCTTTTGTCACCAGTTTTGACCAAAGGATGAAAAATTGCTGTCTTACACAGACAAAATTATTGCTGAAAAAAAGGGCAACTATGGCACATAGGACTAGGCCAAGGTGAAACCTGGGGAAACTCTCCTTAGATTAGGTCTGGGTTAAGAGAATATTGATCTGTGTGCTAAAAACTGTTGATCTCTCTCTGAGCAGAGGATGACAAATGGTAGCAAACAAAAAATTGAGTGTCTCCAAGGACATTTGAGCTGCTTTCTGTTTTTCTGTATATGTTTGGTTTGTGGGTTCTGCTCTAGGGATTTAAACTAAAATAAGCAAATATTAAACAGAAAGGAAACAGCTGCAAAATGAAACAGTGAGAAACTACAGGAAGACTACAGCCAGTTAGAAATTAGACCAGGTTTTAAAAGTAGTAAATGGCTTAATCATAAAAAACACATGTGTTTACTGTAGAAGTTTAACATATTGTAATTTTTAGGTGTTTAAAGCCAATTTTCTTCCCAATGTTCATGCAATTTTATTAGAGCAAACTGAGTGTTAACATCATACAATTGTTTCATATTAATTTCTGGAACATCATTTCAAGTGTTTTTAGAAGCACAAATTTCAAGATGTTCTGTATGGGTGATTCACAGACAAATTATGTTAAGGGCAGTAATAAGCTAAGGCTTCACAGTAGCTTGAACATTTCTTGAAAGCAGCAGCAACCTCTTTTTTTCTTCATTGAGCATACCCAGAGATGAGTGAGAAAATCCAGTTCCTGTGCTCAGATCAGAGTAGTCATAATGGCTGTCCCAGCAAACACCCAAGCAGGACAAGTGCATTTTTCAAGTAATAAAAGACAAGAGGCAGGTAAGCAGTAGACACCTCCACAGAGAAGAGACAACTTCAACGGGGGAGAAAATTGTGGCCAGGATTTTGTTTTACTTCATGTTTTATTGATAGAGCTCTGACTTTGAATAAAAGTTGAAAATAATGGTCATGAAAGTCTCTTTTGGCCTCAGAGGTGCTGAGGTATGCTATAAACTAGTGCCATATACAACCAAAACTGGAACGAGGATTTATTTTTCTCAACTCTGAGACCCAGAGCAAGTGTGACTCTCCAAGTTTGTGTTGGCATGAATCTTGGGCCTCCTAAGGCCATCTTGTCTGAACAATGCCAGTGATTCAGAGTCCCTTCAATGCATGTTCCTGCTCTCATTCCAGCATACAGCTGCCAAGACTCATGAGTCTCCACTGACCTTTCTGAATTTGCCAGTGCTGGTTTGCCATCCATGCACTTTCCCATTTTCTACTCCTTCCCACTGGAGGTCACTGCAGCAGAGGAGTTGTGGACAACTAATCTAACTTCCCACCAGTACAGGTATCTAGGAGTAGGTAGAGGTAGATGTGGCTGATGTATCATTTGAACCCCTCAGTGACCATAAATGGTCGAAAGATGCATATATCTTTTGGATGCATATGGCAGAATAAAGAGAAAATGACATGGAGATTTTCAGGGTCCTCACTTCAGCTGAACTTGGCTGGTTGCAGCAGAGATGACCTGAATGTCAATCAAAACTAATAGTGACCAGGTTCCATTTTGATAAAGTTGCAACTGATTCTTTGCTGATTTCTTGACAGATCACCTGCCTCCTTCCTTAGCACCATGTCCATTAGCCAGCTCCCAAACTCCCAGACCCCTTTACCTCCCAGCAGCTCACCTAGTGAGTTGACACAGTGCAGAAATTCCTTCCACAGGCACGAAGTCTTTCTAAGAGAGCAATGATAATCTATATGAATGTTGTGTTGCCTTTAATGCTAAACATGACACCCCAAAATGGAAAAATATTTTAGCCTCGCAAATCTTTCACAACTGATACTGAGTTTGACAATATTGAGACTGAGCACACAAGTTCCAGCGCTCTTTGCCATTGGCCACAAACAGAAGGATGTAAATATTGAAAATTTTGTATCATTCTGAGCTGATACTCAGGGATATCTGGTTTAAAATAGGTAGAAATTCTTGGAATATCTCAACCATATTTTCAATGTAAAAAGTATCTCATTTAAAACTGTTAATTTTCCCACATAGTTCAGTTGTAACAGTTTCACTCCTCTCTTATTTTTACAAGAGAATTAAAATATGTTGAAAATATATATTGTTGNCTTATGTGCGGAAGGAGATGTAAAACAAGTTGGGGGGGGGTGGGGGGTTAGGAGGCTTTCTTTTTGGGAGGCTTTTTGGGGATTTTCCTTTCTGGAGGCTTTTTGGGGGGAGCTTTTCTTTCCCCATTAAGCCTAGGTGAGTCACCAGACAGATGTACAATTATTTGCTGCACAAGTTATATTCTTGTGGACATGTACTTGCAATTGGTTCCTAGTTCTCGGATAGTTTTGTAAAGCTCTGCTTTCAGTTGAATATTGTCAGAAAGGTGTAGAACATTTATTCTTTTATTTAGCATTAGTTAACAGATTAGTTGGCAGATTCATAGTGAGGGAAAAGAAAGTTAAACTAGTGAAATGGTTCATTATCTCCAAAAAGTCAGCTCTTCCTGCTGCTAATTTATTCTCTGGTACCTATTCTGGCACTCATCTGACCCCTCTGTGAGACAGCTCAGCTCACTACACCAGCAGAACATCATTCATGACTCTTGGTAGGTTCAATTTCTGTCTAGTCAATGGTCTGAACCCATTTACCAAGGACTCATATGAGTCTCAGAATCGTCAGAAGGAACGCGAAAGCAAGGTACAGTAAGGGTTTTAGAGACATCTTTACAGTTCCTTTCCCATTACCAGAAAGAGCTCCACATAAAACCATGACAACATTGTAGCAGGATGGGAAAGAGACAGAGAAGAGTTGACTAGCTCAACTCACCTCCTGGAGGAGATGAAGATACTGTGTTACTCTTAATGTTGATGTTGCTCTGACACATTTGCACCATCATTCCCAATAAGTATTTTCCTCTATGATGGCAAAAGGTGGCTTAACTCCTACTTGTTTACATGGGGATGGATCTAAGGATGCAATTGCACATTCAAAAGCAGGGATGAACTGGAGATGTGAGAGAAGAAGGATTTCCCCTCCCCTTTTTCCTGTTAGTCTCTACAGTAGCATGATGATGTTTGCCCTCACTCCCCCGGCTCCACCCACCTGGACTGATACCACACCACAGCTGGGAAACAGGAAAATGGAATTAAAATTTTATGGTGCCTTGCATGTTTGGATACTCACTGATAGGCTGTCTTTGAGCAGTTCACTGATAATAAGTTTCTTCAATCACTTATAAGTACAGTCAAAACTATATCCAGGTGCATCCCAGACACAGACTAGAGGATACCAGAAGAAAGTAAGTACAGATATTAGCTACTGGTTTACATGTATGGAAAATTTGCCTTTGTGTTCTGGGGTCCCCCATATTTCTCTAGTTTCAGTTTCTCCTGAGCTTGTGGGACAAAGTCCTGCAGAAAAGTGTCATTGCCAAGTTCAAAAACTCTTAGAATTTCAGAAGTGCTTAATCCTTCCCTTACAGTCTTGCCACTTTTATTCTGAGACCCTCAAAATGACAGAGGAAGAACACCGTTGTTCCTTACAAACCCTTAAAAGGTGAGGACATGTTTGCTTATAAAAATGGCAGAAGCAATGTCCTTAGACTAGATGCTTCTCTACCATTAATGTTTTTCTCAGAAACAAAGTATTCCTGTCTGTACGGGAGTATTATGGTGTCACACAGAGCATTGGTACTAAATGGCAAAGGACCATGGGCTGAACTGGAGGGTGTGTGTTATGTGTATGTTAAGAAAGTATACATACTTTCCAAAATGACATCCAGGGGATCCCCAAACCCTCAACATATGGTACAAATTGAATCCTGAAGTCAAATTTTCTGTCAGGAGCTCCCAAAGCATAGCTAGTAAATTAGTTATATTAGTAGATACAGGAAAGTATAAATGTGATAAAGTAAAACAAAATCCTGGCCACATTTTCTCCCTCAGTGGAGTTGTCTCTTCTCTGCGGAGATATAACCTTCTCTGTGGAGGTGTCTACTGCTTACCTGCCTCTTGTCTTTTATTACTTGAAAAATGCACTTGTCCTGCTTGGGTGCTTGCTGGGACAGCCATTATGATTACTCTGCTCTCAGCACATGAACTGGATTTTATGATTTTTACTCTGTTTTAAGAAACTAAGAGAGATTCCAATGTCACTGTTATCCTTATATGTGTAAGCACGTTAATGCCATCCATTTTTACCCTTAAACATCTATCATTGGTCCCAGTTTAAAATTATTATATCTTTCTTAATGTAAGTAGCCTATGCATGCCTGTGTTTGAGAGATAAGACAACTCTAGATCACAACTTCCCAAATATTAAGATTTGGGAAGCAGCAGACCATCATGTCAGTTTTCCTGATAGCACAGGATTGTTCTCTTCAGCTTCCTGGAATTCCTGGATACCAATATGGTATCTGAGTGTCTTCTAAAAGTGCTTAACTGACAGCTGTTATATATGATTCATGATTTCCTCAGTCTTCTTCTGAAGCGAAAAATTTTGTGTGCATTAAAAAAAAACACAGAATTTTCAGGAAAAAGATGTTAACTATATAAAGGAGATAGAATCTTCTCTAGACAAGCAGAACACCAATAACCATATTGCAAATGTAATGTCAGTTCTAATATTCATGTTGGAGCTAGACCTTTAAGCCAGAGTATTGTGAACACAGTTCAATGGTAGTTTTCCATAGCTTGCAGTTTACTAATTGAACACGAAGACATACATTTTTAATGCATATTCCTCATTTTGTGTAGTATGTTATCTCAGTTCTGTTTACATGCTTTAATCTTCATTTTTAATGCTTTTTATTAAGCAAAAATAAGCATTTCTAGAATAAGTATATACATTCTTCAAAATCTTAAATTTTCATTGATTTCAAAGTTTGTGTTTGTAAAAGAAAGCCTAAAATGTACTCCAAACATACCATCTTGTCTCAATTAACAGTGTTAAACACAGGCACAACAGACACATAATTTTTTACCCTGCTTCATTGTTTTTAGATATTTTTGTATTATGTCAGAATCTTCTTATTCTTAAGATAATTTAGAATTCCTAATTTCCATGACAGCCAAAAAAAAAAAATTTTTAGGCAATTACTTACATGATTATTATTATTATTCAATATAAAGCTATTTACCTTCTATTCAAACTTTAACCAGATGAAGAGAAATGATACCAGAAAAAAGACTCTTGCAGCTCATGGTTCTTAAGCTCCAAAGATGTAAGTTATCCATACCGGAATATAAGCTCCCCTTCTGTTCTAGGCAAAAAAAACTTATTTAAAAAGTGTTGCACTGCAGTTGATTGCCTCATATTTTCATCTCTTCTCACACACTATGGAGCTGTCCCTGTATGGAGAGGGCCAGAAAATGGTTGATGTACCGCTTCTAGATGATACAGATGATTTCTCCTTTTAATAGTGTCTCTACACTCTTGTGCAAGAGTGTACGAATGTGTTCATACTCTGTTGAGTTTTAATCTTACTACACTGGTATATGTTTATTGTCATATGAAATGTAACTTGATACAAATTTTCAGCAATGATGTATAAAATATTTATTTAAAAACTTGTAAGTAAGGCAAGGAATTCATTGGTATAAAAAAATGTATGGGAATAAATTGTGAACCTTTTTTGTGAGATGTAGAAAGTAATCTAATGTGGCTTTACAAATCAGTTAGTCTAATTTGGCACTACAGTCATGCTGCTCATTTCTGTGCAATGCTTCAGAGAGCAGTTGAAGTTTTTCACGTGTCTTAGTTGCATGTCTGTACTCAAATGTATTGAGAAAACTTTTATGATTAAGTGTACTTAAGAATTTCCCGGGGTTGTGACATTTGGCTTGAGGGAAACTGAGCTTTACAACACTTCTTGCCATGAAATTACTGATTGCTTTGAAGTAATCTTTTGGACTGGATTCACCTCAGCTGATGTTAACTTTCTATCTGGTCCAAACATGGCATCTAAGCTTCTTTTACAGTCTGTGGAGAGAAGCAGAGGATGGGTTGTTCCATCTATTTTAGGATTAATTGACCCAGAGATTACTGTGTCTCTCCATTGATCTCAAAGGGACCCTTAGGGCATTGACTCCTGGCTTTCAGGGAGTTGAAAGGAATTAAGATTCCTGTTGCTTCATTGATATTTGTATTGAACCAAGTTCTGCTCTTAGGTCCATATATAAGAGCACAAGCATAAAGAAAAGTGGACTTTTCAAAGTAAAGGGCTTCTCAGCTTTTCATGCTCTGGCAGTGAGAAGTCTGGAGGGGTACAAGAAGCTGGGAGGGGACACAGCCAGGACAGCTGACCCAGACTGGCCAAAGGGCTATTCCATAATACAGGATGTCATGCCCAGCATATAACCTGGGAGAAGATGAGTGGCAGGGTCAGATCGCCGCTCAGGGACTGACTATCAGTCATCAAGAGTGGTGAGAAATTGAACTGTGCATCACTTGACTTTTTTTGGTTTTTCTTTCACTTTCTTCTTATCTTTCTCCTCATTACTATTATTATTACCTCAGCTCACAAGTTTTACTTGTTTTGGGTTCTCCTTCCCATCCCACCAGAGGCAGAGGGAATGAATGAGCCACTGCATAGTTGCTGGCTGTGGTTCAACCACAGCAGTTAGTCTTCCCACTCTTGAACACAACTCCTCAAGCATGTCTTTTTTTTTTTTCCAGAACAAATGAAGTTTGAGTTATTTTTTAAGAACCTTGGTTTCCTTTGTGTGGCAGAACTGTGGGCATTGCACCATTCATGTCTAGAAGTCATATAATGGCTTCATACCATTTATTTTCCCATCCTACCAGCTAATACCTGGCCTGAGGTATGTGGATTCTTCTACATACTCTTACCTCAGTAACTCTACCTTTCTAAATACAGAGACTCTGAAGGGTAGCTCAGAGGAAGGTCTTTCGGCGGAAGCTTCTTCCATATTGACAGTCTAACACAGCTCATAGAGTTGCACTAAATACAAACTATAGGTTAGTGTAAAATACATTTTTATTGAAGTAGTTGGAGTTCTGCTTCTCTGTTAAGGCTTTACACTCATTTATCCAGTATGGATCTCTCTATCTGCACTACTGTTTCATTGCTCACAAGAAACTTGCAGCACGAAGAGTCCTGCACAGACATTTCTACCAGTCTGGGCAAGCTTGCTAAATACAAATTTCTTCTGCTTTCATAAAAGACTTTGGACTGTTACGTTTTCTATTCTAGATACTTGTGTTCTCACTGCACAAGTCTCATTACATGCACTGGCTCTGCTACCCTTTTCTGATTCTTGGTTTGAGATTCATCTTACCTGATTTAGGTGCCAGAATTAAGCAGTTTAAGCTGGCTAATTTACCTAGGAATAAATTGCTATTTAAGATAGCTGGTTTAGGATGGGATGAATTGCCCTCTGGAAGTGCTTATCTGTATCCATTAATTATAGAGGCAGGCTAGATGACTAGCTTAAAACAAACATTTAACATTAAGATGGTTAAAGGTAAGTTAAATGAGTCCCACTCCTGTGCAGGAATAAATTAATTTAGACGATGAAAAAAACAGAGATCTTCTACTTAAGACAGAGGATTTTCTCACACTCTGTGGCTGTCCAGGAAATACAGCCTGTCACAGAAACTAATCCCAGCAATAGCCACTGCCATACATCTCATTTTTGTTGGTACAAGCATAATTCTGACCTTTCCTAAAAAAGCAACAAAATGATCCATTTAAGAAATATTCACTTACCTACTCCCAAATTATTTTCATTTGTCTAGTATTGTTCTTGGGAATTCTTAAGTGGAATTTAAGGGAAGTTTAAAAATTACTTTTTTTTTTTGTTCTAATGTTGTCTCACAATTTCTCCAGAAATCAGTCTAAACTCCTTCTATGAACTTATGACTGAACAGTATCACCATTCCTTTCATGAGATTAGAAAGATCATTCACTGCCTTCTATCAATTACTCCATCAGCAGCTTGGGTAAAACAATATCATGAATCAGCCAGGAAATTTGTGAAAGCTTCTTGCCTAATGCTTACCAAGTGTTTTACAGTTGCAGAGAACCTTAGGAACATAAAGCATAGAAAGTAATACATTATAAATTCCTTTCAAGTTCTTTCTGATTTTCTGATGTTAGGCATGCTAAACAGTGGTGCTCAGTGTTTTCCCAGGCTGCAATATTATGTCAAGAAGATTGTGGTTCATACGGTATACTTTTACTGATTTAGTTGCTCTGTGAAGCATGTTGCTCCAAATGATGATAAGACAAAACCAGATAACATTAAGTTTATTTTAATAAAGGTAGAACAATACCAAGCTAAATGTATGCACTTTATACATTTATGTTTCTCTGTTACAGAGATAAAAATTTGGTGTTTAATGACACATTTGAGGAGAATATTTTAAAAAATAAAATGTACATGTATGTAGACAGGAATCTGTCCTTATGCATGTCACTTTCTATTCAGAAGCACAATTCTTCTAATACAGTTTCAACACTGAGAAGGGAAAATCCTCCTAAGTAACTATGCAGAAGATTTCTCCAAGGGCAAGAAGTATTGACATAACATTTTTATTTGCTTGGGGGTTTTTTTATTTATTTGCTTGTTTATTTATGCTATTTTAAGTTTGGTGTCTTGAATCTGTCTGATTTTCTTCTGCCTGGTTTTAACATGAGACCATGCCTAGAAAAAGTCTTCTGTTTTTCAGGATCTATTTCAGATTTTGTGGATTTTGATAAATGGAGTAAACTTGAGAAACTTTACATGAAATATTAAAGAGAAGTGATTCTGAGAAGGCAGGACCTCACAACTTGATATAATTTCAAAAACCTAAGTTCTTACAATATCTAAAGGAAATTATTATGACCAAATAAAAAAAGAATGAGCATCTCTGGTTATACCTTAGATTTGGAACATAGCACGTCTTTACCAACATTCTCTTTTCTTTCTTCTATTTTCAGTCAGTCACTGTAAACTATGATACTGAGTATGAAAAGTAAACCTAGATAGCCAGCTTCTTCAGGAGCTTGCATAGAACTGAGGAGAGAGAAATTTCTGAGGGTCAACTAGAAGTTTCACATAACTTCAACTGATACTGCCTATACCATCACAGAAGAATTATTAAGAAATTGCTAATATTTATCACACTTCCAGAGTTCCAAGGTCCTCTTCAATCTCATTGCAATAGCAGTAGGCCCATATGTTGAGCTTGGGGCAAGAGTTGTACCATGATCTGATGACAAATAGGTATTTCTTCTTCCTCTGAAAGGTAGTGGAATACTTGAAATTATTTGCTGGGCTTCTAACTCTCCACCATAGTCTGTGGGAACAAGGAGAAAAGTCTACCCCCGCAATGAGAATATCTTCACTGAGAAATCTTTGTTCACTCAGCTTCAGAGCACTTCTGTGGATACAAGGTGTTACTGGACAAGGGTTGGAATGGTGTGTGGACAACAGGTGATTCCTTGGGCTTCATTAAATCATGTGTACAGTAACTTGTTCCTCCAGCAAATAAATTCAGTTACCTTGAAGAAATACTGGGAGTGGGGCAGCAGCAACTTCTATTGAAAAGACCAGATGTGTTGTGCCTGCCTTTCTTTTTTCCATTAGATCACCTGGAAGGCTGGTGTTGGGTGAATGATCAGGTCTTATACAAAGGCCAGACTAAAACACTAAGCTTTAGCAGCGGCATGGGCTTGATCTTGTTTCCAGAATGTTACCTTTGAGCAGCTGCAAGATCTGTCCTTGGAACTTCAGAACAGGACCCAGCTCCAGAAAAAATCCTTGTAAACTATCTCTATCGTTTTGCTAGCTACTTTCTGCACTTAATCTGTCTCTTAAAACTGAAAAATTACAACTGCACCTGATGTTCCATACTTTTAAGTCAGCTCTCATTCAGGACATCAATATGCTTTTCTTGGCTTAGGTTGGCTTCAGTATTCATTTATTCCTTGAAGAAGCTCATTTCGTTTAAACTGCTATGAAGTTTCCATTCCTGCAATTGACTTCTCTACACAATTCCCATTCAAAACAACAGGAAGTCTGCAGGAGAATTAACAACAGTCCAGTTTTCTAGTTCTAGCAGATTAGAAGTCATTAATTGATAAAATTAAGGGCTTCTACTCAGTTCTTCCTGAAATTTTGAGGGGGAACTTTTGGGGAAGGCACTTTAAGCATGTGTGTATTCTTTGAAAGGAGTGACTGCTGTGAAAGTCATCCAGCTGTGAAGGATTGCCACCTACCTACCCACTACTTTTCATTAAGAGGATTTCCCATCCTGCAAGGTTTAGAAAGCAAATATACATTAAGATGATGCAATTTCAGTTGTATCCAAGCTTCCTAAATGTCTAGTACTAGCAGAACTTGTAAGGACATTTTCTCCGTGTTATATTAAGGTCATGTACAAACCATAGCTTAATAATTGCTTCTACCTCCATTTGTCTGGTGAAATTCATCTTTTCACCAATTAAAATCTTCCTTGCCTTCCTGACTAAAATATGATGTTATTTGTGTAAAATATAAAATAAAATCCTGTCCTGGCAGGACACAATCTGCAAGATGATCCTTGCCCATTAAGAAAGTTCTTACTCCCATGGCTCTCTGTTGCTTGAGCCTTTCCCATGAATAAAGCTATAGCAAAAGGTGAGGGTGCAGCTTTACTTTCTTCCAACTTGATGTTTATTAGTTCAGCTTCTTGCCTTCTACAAAAAGAGACACTTTCATGCCCTGCTAAAGACAAAACAAGCAGTCAGACTTCTCTGTTCCAGCTTATTTTCAACCACAATAGGATTCATTAGTAAAGTCTGAACAACACTTTATGGTATGTCATGGGGCCCATGAGTGGTATAGATCTATCCAAAACCTATGACTGGGCCTAGCTAAACTTAATGCATCCATACATGTCTGTTTCTTATATAATGCATGCATAATCATTGACCGTATGGACACAGGGCCATGCATTCTCTGGCATATTGTCTGCAAAATGGAGCGATGAAAAGAGGATGAAAGAAGTTGAAATTACATAGAAGCATGGAGCACACTCTCCCTGGGACATTACTGAGACTGACTAGCAAGGATGGGGAAAATAGAATTTCCACTTTGTTTCTTTATTTATACTTAAGATGAGCTCAATCCTCAGCAAAATCAGTTCAGAAGTTCAGAAAAAAAACCACAAAAAAGAAAAAAAATAAGTATTCTTTTGAGTGTTCTTTTTTCTTTTCTCTTATACTTTTTAAACTTTCTTCCCCAATCTACAGAGATATGTTAAGCTCTCTGAAATTATTCAGATGCAGATAGCCATCTCTAGGTCCTACAATATGTGAAAGCCTCTAAGGATCCTTATTTAAAGTGCTTGCAGAAGAAAGAGTTATTTTTACTATGACTACATGTATTTTTCATTATCTCCTTTTTACTTAGATGACATTGATTGAGCAGGATAGGTTCTTTGTTAAGAAAGAGTGAAGTCCACACAATCTTTATCCTGTAAAATTTATGCAAGTTTAATTACACAGATGCATTAATCCAATCAGATATGTACCCTTTCTTCTTAAGATAGCTTATATGTATTTTCTGTTTAAAATCTTTGAAGCCAGCTATAGGCCATTATTTTTCTCTTCTTAACCTTCTGATCAGTCCTAGTATGTAAGAGAAGAGGGCATTCTTGCAAGGCTTATTTGAAGTTACTTTCCATGTATAATATACATTATTCAAGTAATGTAAAAGACCACCTGAACTGAACCAACATTCTTGAGATTGAAGTGATGAAATCCAGCTGCTTATAGTGTGTTCTATGTAAAAATACAATAGCAGACAATAGGTCTGAGTATTATGCAAAGAATACTGCACTACATTTTTAAAACACTGATGTCAGAACCATACCTCTGAAATATATGCAAGCTCTAGCAAATAAGATCTGGAGCATTTCTACAGGTTTTATTGTACTTCAGATTAGTTCCTGTGAGAATTATATTTATCTATTGGTGGTCCAATCTTCATTCCATTGAAATCAATGTAAACGCACTCATTGACATCCATACGAATGGTCTCACTGAGTTTTTTAAGAGCTGGATCTGATTTATTGTTCATTTACCATTGCAGATAGGCTCACTACAATGGAACATTCATACAGTGCCACACAAGTTACTTACTGATAGGTAGGAGATATCATCTTAGCTCTGTATTTATTGGACATGTTCAACAGGTTTTCAGATCTTTATCCATGAACAAACTTCAAGGCATATAGTTTGCCAAATTACTGTGGGGAAAACTTTGTTTACTTAAGTGTGGTTTCCAAGACAGATTTTTTTAATGTAGACAGCATGATCAGAAACTGTTCCTTCGCAGGACTTGAGTCATAGCTGTTTTCCACTTCAGCACACCAGGATGTTGTTTCACCTCAGGACCAGAGCTGTGAGAGACAATCCAATAAACATGGTCTGTCTGAAATTAGGCTCCATAACTCTTGTTTTGAGTGAGGGCTTGAAACTTGTGAACTTTTACATATGAACATTTAAAGCACAGATTAAGCTGTTTGGAGTGCATCAAGTTCACATGCAGTAGGAACATAGGGATGGAAGAGCAAGATACTCTGTTTATTGTTCATAGCAGACAGTGCCAAAACCATTAAGAGCACAGTATGTGTTTCAGGTCTATTTGAGAATCAACTCAGACTTTGGAGATCTTATGAAGTATTCAATATATCTTTCAAGAGAGGATCAGTCTCATGAAAGATCAGACAAAGCGTTTAGTGATATTCTCAATTTATTTTTTTTTCCTTCATCAGTTTGTCCATTTTTCTATTTGGCAAACATAGCTTTGTGTCACTCCCATTTTTAAATGAAGTAATATTAATCTAATTTTTAACTGGGAGTCCAATTTACTATATGCAGTTCCTTATGTTAGAATCACTTTGGCAGTGTTAGTATTAGCAGATTACAGACAGAACAGCTCTGAAGGAATGTTTGCTAGTCTTCTGCATCAGAAAAGCTGGGATAAAATTGTTTAATGTAGTTTAGTAAGTCCTACAAAAAGCTGTTCTTTGTCTCCATAAGAATTTGTTCTTTTTGGTGAATGGTTTGCTGCTATGGCTGATGGGATCTGTCTTATAACTATTTTAGCCCTAGTAGAGGAGACTAGACAAATTTTGTGAAAATGCTGTGGAGTGAGACCTGCACCTTTATTTCTTTAATCAGGCTTTTAATGATATTTGGAAAGATTAGGACCTTGTGGTGGCTTATTATTATTAGTTCCTATTAGTATTAGCTCTGAATCTCAAATTTCTAGCCTTGAAAACTATTGAGATAATCCTTATTACTCTAACTTCAGTCTCTGGAAATGTGGATGAGAGAAGCTGAGTGTTTCAGAGGCAGTTGAAGCACAAAATCATTTGATATCTCCTGTTTCTAGCACATGACTTAGCCAAAAAAAAAAACTGTATTTGCTCAATTTCTTATACTGCTTTCCCTAGGTATACTTTACTAAGAATACTGGCAGAGGCTGTACTTTGACCCCAGATGACCTCTCATGCTTTTGTAAAACTATCAAGATCATGCCTGCCAACATTTCAAATTCAGAAACCTGTAATTTTGGTAGACTTGTTTGATTCTGCTTCTCCTCAATTCCCAGGGAGAATCTTGCCCTAGTCTCATGGAACACAGGAACTTTCTCACTCCAAGCACTCAAAGGAGAGCTGGGAGGGCCGCTGCATCATACCTAGTGACCCTGAAAAATCCTAGGAGTTGAGACAAGCCAGCAAAAAATGGGCATCAAGTCAAATTTGAAATATTCTGATTTGAGATAACTACCCCAAGCTCTCTATGAAGAATAGGGATAGTTTTAAAACATTACTCCTCTGACCTATTTCAGATATCTAAAACAAGCTAAGATGGTTATTCCAAGTCTCTACATTGCTTACAAAATTTGATGAGAAAAATTACAGACAAATCATCTCCAGAGTAGAAGACGTGTACCTACAGTATGGATTTGCCTTGGATATGTCAATGCATATTTTTCACACAGCCAGAAGTGGTTTGGTGACCATATTAATTACATATTGGTAACCCATTGATCTGAGCATCAGGACAGCCAGAACTATGGCGGTAAGCCCTGCAATGAGTGAGTTGTTCTTTATTTTATCAGACTCTACTCTTCAGTAAGGAGAAAACTAGAAAAAGCAAAAGGATTATAGACAACTTCTAAAAGCAGCAGTGTATTGGGGGGAAAAAAAAGTAGGAAAGCAGTTTTCAGCCAAGTCAAGTTTGAGGACGTCACCGGACCGGAACCTAGTTGCAGGACTGGTGGGATGGTGCACCATTTCAGCACCTGCTACTGCAGCCAGATAAAGACTGAAAAATAAAACAACTAACAATAGAGAAAAATTACATTCCTGAACAGTAGAAGGAAAATGTGACAAATACTGTTGAGCCAATCTTTTTTTGGTGAAGATAGCAGTTGCCAAACACACGTACTGCACGCATTTGGCAACAGATAAGCCAGATTCATCTAGCAGCTGCTAAATATCACTCTAACTGGAGCTACGAAAAGTACTGAGAGATTAGCTTTGCTGCACAGTGTGAGGTAGGTTGTGTTTGAAAACCCAGAGGGGCAATTATTTACCTTTCTTTCACAGTATTTTCCTTTTTTTGAGACTTGCATTACTTTGTTTTCAACTGAAGAAAAAAAAAGAAATGTCTTCCATGAGGTATGCTTTTTGCTCTATATGCTGTCACATTCCCATGTGTGAAGACATATTACCTATTTAGTAGTCCCAACTGTAACACCTGCTGCCACCCAGACATTATCAAGGGGACTAACAACACTAAATTACACTCTCTTCATTGCTGTGGTTGTTAGGCATACTCATGTGTCTAATTATTGTGTTATAAACACAAAGAATTTCTCTGAAGAAAATACCTCATTCCACACAAATATTAGTAATTTAGCTATTCTGCCTGTAAGAGTATGTAGTATTAAGGCTAGCCCTGAGTCAATGACAGCTAAAGATATATCTTCATTTGTCTCCTGTAAATAATTTTTAAGTTTTAGATCCAAAGAGACAATTTGGTATCAGATCTTATTGCAAGGTTTTTTTCCCTTCCTTATTTTCTGAAAAGCATAAGAAAGTACTTGAAAGGACCAAAGAATAGAGGTCTGATGTGATAGGTAGATGTGTCACAGGTGGAACACTGTATCTGCAGGAGAACTCAGTAATTCTAAGACAAAAGCAGTAGGATGCACGACTATACCTAAACTCAGCTCCTTCCCCAACAAATAACACAGGTATATGCTTATGCAAAGGTTGAATTTAGCAATAATACAGCCCTATCCAGTAAGGAGTGGAAAGGTTGCAAACCACTTTTGTGAGTTTATAATTTTGAGACTGAGAACCATCTTATTGCTGAGATAAAAGTACTCTGAAACACTATAATACCAGGAGCCAAGACACACAGGCTTACACCCTGTCAGTTCTGAGTTTTGTACATATAGAAACATATGTGGTCATCTTTGAATTGCTTTGACTGATTTAATCAACCAGTGAAATATCCAGGTGTCAAATAAAGACTATCAAATCATAGACATGCAACTGGGATCTCAGTCAGGTGGTGACCCCTGTTACCAAGTCATAAGGCTGCAGTAAGAGGCTGTGAAGTCGATAGCAAGGGTAAATTAGCAGTCTCAGATCCTATTCTAGTTAAAAGCGGACAGTTCTAGCCTGATTAAATATGCAATGTCACAACAGCCAGTGTGATGACACAGAATGTAAATCAGGGTAAAAAATCTGTACAAGACTAATCCTTTTCCTAGTCTTGTTTCTGTTTTCTGATTCTTATATGCTGCTCATTGTAGCGTTTAACATGTAAAAAACTCGACAATGTTATATCCTTAATTTTTAAAATAATACATACAATAGCAATGACATTACTAGCAATAATATTTATTACATTTTAGATGATAGCAGTCTTATTCAGCTGTTGTCAGCATTATATCTCAAATTCAAACCTCCTGATTGCCTTGGGGATATCTTTTTACCTTCATCCTTATAGTTGTGTGCTGCATTTCTACAGTGCTTATAATAGAGATTTCTCAGGCTTTTTAAGTGGAGTTTCCTCTGTGCTTTGAATTCTTATTTATTCCATCTCTTCTTTCTAGCACAGTAGTGATCAGATCAGAGGATAATGAACATTTAGCTCAAATATTACATTAGTTCACAAAAAGATGATTAATGGGAGATGCTGGAGAGAGTTAAAGACAGTTAAGCAAAAAGTTCCCACAAAAGATTGTGTATTAACACCCAGAGTTTGCTCAGGAAATTTTGAAACACATTTTAATTTTGTTTAAAGTCTCTTAATGTCACCCCCAGATGAGATCCATGTGATCCACACATCCTCCTTGTTTTCACTCTTCTTATTCATCATGATGACAATAACAATTTCTCTTTCATACTTTTGTAGAGGAAAAACAGCTTGATTTACATTTGCATGGGTGAAGAGAAAGACAAGTCAGAGATGAGTTTTGCACTGGGCTATGACTGCTGAGGTAGGTCTTTTGTTTCTGCTACTTTTGTCTCCAGGATGTGAAACCTGAAGTTTTGATGTGGCTTCTGTAAAGATTAGCTATCCTCTACACCACATTTCCTCCTTCTCTACAGCAGTTTTGTGGTTTTAGACTGATAGAGATACTATGACAGGTCATAGCTATGTAGAGGGAGGTGTCTTGTAGGCAGGGAGATAGAGATCTCATATCAGACTAAGAGGTTTAAATATAAAGATGAAGACCTTGAAGTGGATAAATGTGGCAATTTGCTTCACTAAGCAGACATTCTGTTGTGTTTTCCCCCATGTGGTGCTTTTTCAGGCCATACGGCTTAATTTCTAGGTCTGAGTTGCAGTAGTGCAGCCTGGAGGTCACTAATGCAGGGATAACTGTATAGTATGATTACTGTGCAGATTGCCACATAGCTATGACTCCAAAGGAAAGGAGAGAGCAACATGGATATTTGAACATACAGTAGCATCAAGGAATCAAAAGCTATAGATAATGTTCCCCTACAGATAATTACTACCTTGAAGAAATAGTTTATTTGGAAATAAATAATTGTGTTAAATTCTTTTACTTACTATTATGATAAGGAGCACCTATAGATCTTATCATCTAATATAAAAAGAGAAAAGGATTCCTCCAGCTTTAATATTTTGTACATTTCTCAGAATTTTGTGCAATTTATTTTTCTTTTATCCTCTAGCAGATACGTGTTCTCATTTTAATTGTGTAAGCCTTATGTACAAGCCTGTATGAAGAAGTAAATATCTTCTCTATTTGTTTTCCGTTTGGAAAAAGTGATTCTCCAAACCATGAACATTACTAAGACGTTTCAGACAGTTTTAGTATTAAAGCTGTCATTTAAAGACCTTTACAGTTATTACAATGATTGGACTGCATTCCAAAGTTGAATCATCCTTTCATAATTTGCTTTCAAAAAGCATGTTAGATTTGTGAAACCTGCTCTTCTGAGAATTTCTAGGAGGAGTATACCAAATGTTTGATGGAGAAAACAATCTTCGGCATGACCTAATATCCTGTAGCTGTTTATTTTTGAGAGGCGCAAAGAAGAGGGAATTTATTAATTGATTGTAAGAATGCAGTGAGGATATGTGTAACTTGTAAAGTCTCATTCAGTGCAGCTGGGTGTCTTGATCAGGATGTTTTGACTCATTACTCTGGGCCTTTATCAGCTGATGGAACTATTTTTTTTTTATTTCATCAGCTGATTAAGATTCAAGATAATGAGTCGAAACATGCCAGAAGTAATTCCCTTCAGGACTGGAGACAGGATGTTAACTTCTATGCACGTGCACACAGAAGAAACCACTAGAAGTATAGCTTCCCCAGGTTCATTTAACTGGTGAAAAAAGGTGTACCTAAGAAACAAAAAGCAGACCCAAAGTGAAGAACTAAAAATCATATTTCTGGCAGAACAAGAGACAAAACAAGTAAAGGAGCAATGGCAATATATAGAGAGGGGAGGAATTATCGCTTTTGGATCAACAAAAGATCTAGGGAAATATAAATTCCCAGTATTTGGGGCTTATTACTAAAGCAACAAACATTCTTCAGAATTGGTTTTCCCCCCCCCACCATCTTGAGGTGAATACATAAAAGCTTAAAGCCATAGTTTTTTGCAATAACTTCTTTGACTTCCTTTGAAAGTTTACTGCACTGCTAAGAATTGGCTTTTACAAGGCAGATCTTTCCATTCAGTTTGAAAACCTTTGCTAGCAATGTATAGAAGTGCCGCTATATATTTCCTTTTGAGAAACATTTGAAATATTTCCTTCCTATATTACTTAATATGCAACTTAAATGAATGGATTTGTTTGTTTGGGTTTTTTGATAGGACTCTGATTTTTAAGCTGAACAGTGAGAGAGAAGGGAGATAGGAATGACAAGCAAGACTTGTACTGGGGTTGCAGTCTGACCAAGAGTTCGGTACTCAATTACAGTTAATGGGGTGAAAAGCTGTGATCAGGCATGTGATCTGAATAGTTAATGTACTATTACTACAGCTGGTCAAATTCAAGGCTTCCTAAATGTGGTTTATTATTCCAGAAGTTGAAAAAGAAGTAGTCTTACAATATGAGCCAAGCTTTTTTAACCTATCCACAGAAATGTCAGTATTATTTTAGCAAGTGATTCATAATATCTGTAATACAAATTCTTGTATTTTGTATATTGCATTTCATACAGTAACTGGCAAATTATAGTATAGCAGAAACTGAAAGTTAATGATTTGTACTGCATATCATGGCTGTGATCCCAGCATCTTCAAACCACAAGGACTGAAAGTACATAGCAATTTTAAATGCAAGCCTGTTACCAGAAAAAAAAAAAAAAAAAAAAAAAAGCTGAACTCTTACATGTATGATTAAGGATCTCTTCTCCCTGCAGTACGCAGCTGATCTTCATGTTTCTAAAATAATCTTCTTGCTGGAACACTTTGTTACAATTGCATACAAGGTTTTGAGAAAAGGCAAAGTGCTACAGAGCTGAAAACGCTTATTTTTTGCTTCTCTCACCACAGATATATCTATCATGCAACAATTTCTAAGCCATCAGCTTCTCCTGACACTATCAGTAGGTATATTAGCGAGCAGAAACTACTACTATTGTGCAATTTACAATGCACAATTGACGCATAGCAATTGTCATAGAATCTATAAAAACCTACTCATAAATGTCTTCAAAGAGGGTCTTAATTGCTGCATGAATTACTACATGGAGAATACCTTCTCTTTTGTGTTTGGAAATATTTTGCTGTAGGAGAAACCTTTTTAGCCAGGCTTTTATAGGCCAGTCTTTGCATTGGTAGCGTGCATTTACTAGCTGTATAATTGGTGGCACAGTTCTTCTATCATAAACATTGTTATCAGTTAATTAAACTTGAAATGGGGCTTTGTTCCACAACATGTTTTGTCAGATTGTTTTCCTTATTTATTTATCATCATAAAATTTTATTTTATGACTGGCAGCTTCTCAGCCCTCCAATAATAATATAAATCAAAACAAGATTTTAGTCTTCATGCAATTTCCTTTTGGTCTCAAAATATGAAACCAGATGTTTTTGGCATGCTAAAGATGCTTTTCATCTTTTTTTAGATTCTTTCAATGCAGTCAAAGTAAATGCATTTTTAAAACCAACTTATGAAAGTTAAATTTCCTTTGTTCGCCTGGGTGTAGTCTGGTTTGCATTGATGCAGCAGCAATGAGAGACCTTCCAGATAACACACAGAATGCCATTGAAGAATTACACATGTGTGTCTCAAATCTCAGACAGCAACAGGAATTGTATTAATAGCAGATCAGTACATTTATATTATAATCTAAAACATTATGAACTTTTTTTTTCTCTAAAGGGCTTAGCAAGCATCTAAAGGAAGATTGTACTAGAGGACAACTGTGTCTCCTGCAGTCTGTATACAGTAAGTGGCTAACCTGAAATATTTGTTCACATATCTAGCAGCCTTTTTCTGAGTTGAAACAGATTTTTTGGAGTTTTTTTTTTATGATGTCCTAATGAACTGTCATCAGTATTTCCTCTAAGCAGTGAATCTTTCTTCAGCAGACATTAGATCTGGCCCTAAGGCTGTTACTAAAGGACCTAAACATTCCCAGGTGGGCCTCTCTTCAATAATAACAGCAGCCTTGAAGGGATTTAGTGATACTGTAAAGAATAAGAAGTAAACAGGAACTGAAGCAAAGTGGGTCGGTTGTTATGAACATTCGCGTGCCAGTCCTCAGAATCCTTCATCCTATCAAAATAATTCTAGTTTCTAACCCCTGAAAGCAAAGGGGAAGGCTTTGGCATGTTTTTGCGTAGTGGTATGTTCTGGCAGGGGGGTTCTGTCTGCTTTACAAGCTGGAACTACAGACTGGCTTCTCTGCATCAGCTTCTACCTCTGAACTTAGTGCAAGAACTAAGCAGACATTTGCTACTAACTCTGCTCTCATCTCAGATGTTAGAAAAAAAATCATGTTTTATAGTGAGATAAAACATTCTGAGCCCCACAAAACTGTACATGAAACTGAGTGCTGCACAAGTTACAGAAGAGGTGCACATTTGACTGGTTGTGGCATCTGTTACATCTCTGAACCTTGTTCATTCAGGATGAATAAAGTGAGGAAGAGATATGTTTCTGAAAAAAGTCTGCAAAATGCAATAAAAATAGATATTATCACTCCAATTGGTCACTTGATTTACTTGTTCAGATTTTCTGGTTTCATTTTTTGTGAACTTAAAAGGGTTTTTTTCTATTTCTGCAGCTTTTTTAAATCAAATGAGTACCTGTAAAAAGACATATGTATGAAATTTATTGCATATGAAATTTACTTCAGAAATGTACTGCATGAATGTGGTGCTTTTACTATTCTGAAAGTATATCTGACTCCTTACTTCAGTGTTTTTCCTGTTTGCATTTTTGAATGGTAAAAGATGGGAACTAGGTCTAGAGTAAAAGAGGTTGAGTTTCCAAATAGGACCTATCCAGGAGAGAAAAGAAGAATGTGCAAGTGTTAGGGTGGGAGGCAGAAAAAAATTTGGTTGGGAGAGAATCCAGGGCTGCCTGGGTGAAATATTTTCTTTGACTTGGCAGGAAGTGGGAGGAAAATAATTATATTTTTAGGTGTTCCATTCCTCAAGACTGGAGACAAAAGTGACCAAAGCAAAAGAAATGTAGATGTCCCTCCAGAGGCTGGTTATTTAACAGGAATAAAATAAATAAGGAGAAGCAAAGAGAAGATAAATGTGGACAGGCAGTTTTCTAAGCACTTTCACTTTCAGTGCTTTTATACAAAGGATGACATTTAAATAAAACAATGTTTAGTAACTCTTGGATCTCTTGTGCAGAACTATACAATCCCCCTCTTCTCTCCTATAAGAGTCATATGGCCAGAGAGTTGTTATTTACATAGAAAAGCACTGCTGAGGAAGAAACTGGGAAGATGCATAACTGTCTGAGGGAGTTTAAGTAAAACATCTTTATACATTCAAGCTTGGTTGATTTTGTAAGGTGAATACTACACTGGCAGTAGGTACTTACCGGCTTCTGGCTTTTCTTTGCAATAAAGAAATTCATCAAAAGAAATGGCTGGAAAGAAGAAACACATGACTGTAGCTCTGTATGAAGATTCAGTTATTTTTTTTCATGGACTGCAGGCCAGGACCAGATCACCTACCACCCTTAGAACAGCTAGAAATAGTATTTTTTTTACTTTATTTGTTTCCCTCAAAAACAAAGTGCATGGAATATCACCTATGTGATTGTAAATAAATGAGTAAACAGCTTCACTGATGATTAACTTTAACTCTTTTATTCATCTTTTTTCTCCTCACTTCTTTATTGCCCTATACAAGTTACACTATTGAACTAAAGGGGCCACAAGCATACAGAGAGATTGCAGATACGAAAAGTGTTTTGATTCTTGTGTTAAGATAGAAGGATATTTGAATATATAGGATATCTTCTAAGTTGCTGTGGTAATGATTTTTCTTCCTACTAATCATAGTATATGAAATAAGAAGCAAGAAGTGTTGCTCTAGACCTTTTTGCATGGGTTTGCTTAGACCTTTTTGCACACATCACCAAGCTATATGGCTTTACTTTTAGGTGTAGTTATCTTCTGCTTCCTTTTACAAGACAATGTTTCCCAGTCCTTATCTTGTTCCCCTGAACTCACTGCAACATTCCATGCAACACTGCTTTCTCTAGGCCAGTGAATGATGTCATAATTTAATCCTATATTTTAGCATGCAGATATAACGAAAGATAACCTTGGCTTTGGTCATTAATGTAAAGAAATTCCTACAAGGAAGATATCTATGGGTTGGAGTCATTGAATGGCTGCAAAACCTCAGAAAGAATGCTTAGTTTATGAAATGTTCAATTAGACTCTTGATAAACACATACTGTTGAGATTTGACATTAACCACCTTCATTTCTCACAATAAACACACAAATTTTCCACTTTGAGTATCAAATCTGATTTTTTAATAAGAAACAACTATGTTTATTGCAGTTTCCCAAATGCATCGCTCAGATATCAGACTAGATTCGTAATGTTTTGAAATTGTCCAGAAGATGTATGTTTTCTTTCTCTAGCCATTTTTTTTTCCATTCTGCAAAAGTCAAATAAGACTTAACAAATACCTCCTGCCATGTGGTGGTAGGTCAGATACCTGTGTTATATAAATCTTTATGCTGAGAGTTTATGACATTTTAAACTTAGAGCTTCATTCAACTTGACGATCTTGGCAGCAGCCAATTATGACATTAAACAGTTCACAGAACTTAACCTAAGACCTAAAATTATATAATTTTTGTAATGACTGATTTGCACCTCTCCCTGTTCATTTAGAGCAATTCAGTTCAAAAGTCTTACCCTTCTTAATTACTCCCTTTTAATTTGAAGCTCCAATGTCTCTTTATTTTTCTACTGTATCTACTTATTTAAAAATTATCAATTAAAAAAAATAATCCTGCCAGCTTACAGGATTGACAATATGCAGTCTATTGAAACAAAAAGAACAGAAAATCATTGTTGTTGTTACAGAGGCCGAAGACAGAATTTTTTAGACCGTGTTACATTCTTTAAAAATGTGATGAGTTATTGCAATTGTGCATTTTCAGTATGAGAACTGTGAGATTTCAACAAATAAAAGATGGAGTTTGATGCTGCATACTTCAGTAATAAAATCCTGAACAATGTATGATGCTTAGGCTTTTCCTTAAGGTACAATATACTTCCTCTTTTCCTCTGTCCTGGAGACTCAGTTGCTCTTAAAGGCTACACTGCACAAGCAGTCAGACTGAAAAGAGCAGAGTTTTGCAGGTCATTCAGAGTAGGTCATTGTGCCTGAAATGTTCCTGACAAAAGTAAATGGGAGAGGGAGTTTTGAGTGGGGAAATGAAAAAAAAAGGAAAAATTTTTGAAACCACAGAAACGGTAAAGCAGAAGCTAAAATACTTGTTTGAAACTGTAGAGTAAGGAGGAGGGTTGGAAAGACAAAGCTACAGAAGGAATGGGGACAAAGCAAGACATACAATTCCGTGAAAATTGAAGCAACAGCACAAGATGAAGCAACACACCTCAATTTAGAAGACTTCACAGATAGAAAACAGTTTTGTATGTCACTATGAATTGATCTAGCCTTCTCTTCTGTGGAAGTGGAAGAGCTTTTCTGAACAGTGCCCAGTCAGATTCTGCCAAAACAGATGGAGCTATTTCCAGTAGTTAGGTTTTAGAACTAGCTTTTCCTTTAACATTTTATATGACGATGTACAGCTTTGTTATAAAATAAGTTGCATGAAAAAAGAAGACTTAGAAGAACCTTGTTAACAATGTAGAAAGAGTTGTAATACTTTTCATTTCAAAATAACAACTTTATTATACTTGCTTTTCACATGTGCTTCAAGAGGATTTGAAACCTGGATTGAACATCTGCAGCACACAGTTTGGCAGATCTTGGGTAAAATATATTGCATCTTGTTTAAAATAACACAGTGTCTCAAGTACCTGGGAGGCATATTGAGGAGAAAGAAAACCCCTGTTGTTAAATATTTACCACTTGAGTGCTGAACATCTGCAATTAGCTAAGAATGGTTATGTCAGTGGACACTTCCCAAGGTTAGCTGCCTCAATGTTTGTACAGATCTAATCTGAAGTTCTTTTCTTGAGAAGAACACATCCAAACTCAACAAATTGTCATTGACAAATGACCACAGTATTCTAAGGATAAAAGAAGGGCAAGTATTCAATAGAGAAAGAGAACATGAACATTAACAGAATAAACCTGACCTATTTAGTGTGTTTAACCCTCTGCGATTTCTCAGAACTGGATTATTTACCAGCAAGTAAAACTAGAGATTTTTACTATTTTCACTATTTTCATTTTCACTATTCAGATATCAAACAGCTACAATTTAACTGTGAGTGGAGAGGTTTTTGTTGTTTGTGGATTAATTTGGAGTTTGGTTTTTTTTTTTCCAATAGAGTGAAGAAGACTCTGTGCACATTAAGATGCAGCATTAGGGTTGGGTGCTTTCCAGATAGCACGACACTCCATGTTAAACTATTCAGTTAGTGAACCTTTTACTCTTTTGAGTACCTCAGTTTTGCCAACCATACACTTTAGTGTGGAAGGGACAATGCCAAGCTGCTCCAGCCTCATGGCCCTTACTGTATTGCACACAGAGACAAGACACATGAATACAAGGGAAAAAAGACTGGTTTCTTACTTCACCACTTGGTAACAAAAGATTCAGCTTGGGCAGAAGAGACACATTACCAGAGGCTGTAGGATGAGCAGCAGAGCTGATCTCTGGAGGGCTCACCTAAGCACAGTACCTGCTCAGCTGGAAGGAAAATGCTACAAACCGGCCATGGCATGCAACATGAGGGCAAAGCCAGGATGATGCCAATCCCTACAAAAGCAAACCTGTAGCCTAACAAGATTCAAGTTTGAAATCATTTCTATCCAGAGCTCTTCATCCCAGTGGAAGCTAGATGAGGAAAAACCTAGTTCATTTAAATTAAATGACAAAGCCACACTGCTAATCCTCTGAGCCCAATCTGCATAAACTACTACGTTTAGTTGTCAGCAGAAGAAAATTAGACCTCTGTTTTTTTTAATGCCAGTTTACTGGTCAACCAGATGTAGGTAAACAAGGATAAATGAGAAATTTAGGTGGTATATGGGGTGTAGATGTGTTCCAGATCTCATAGCTTTGGAGTTCAAGATTGCTGCAGTTATCAAGTCTATTCAGGTGCATATAAAGAGAGGTTTTTCTATGTTTGGAGGTAAGTTCATGAAAGCTGTTATATGTTTCTGTAATTCATAGCATCATTCATAAGATTAACAATGAAACAAGTTTGGCAATTGTTTAATATAGTCCTTTTAATGTTAGAGTTTCAATGTCTACCTTTTTAATAGGGTTATTAAAAATTTAGAAATTGTTTTAAAATTTAATATATTTAATTTGTTAAGACAACTCCTGTTTAACTCTGCTTTCTAGAATGAAATTGTACAAAACAACAGCAGCAAAGAAGAAACAGAACAAAAAAAAAGAAAATAAAGAAAAAAAGAAACAATTTGTTCTCATCATTGTTTGTTTGTGGAAAACAGCTTCCGCCAAACTTCTTAGAGAGTGTACTGAATACTAGTCATCAAAATGCATAGATATATCTCTATGTCATTAAATGCATGTATGTGTGGAAATCAAAAGATTCTTATAAATCACAGGTTTTGATCAAATTTTCAACCATTTGCTCCACAATATTTCCTTATACCACCTTTGAAAAGCTTGTGTCTCAATGCCATGCAGTATTTCTTCTCATATAAATACAGTGCTTTTGGCACTGTGCATAACTGGTTTAATATAAAGGTCCAAATTTTTAAATGTCAAAAGGGGTGATGATTTCATTAAGGACTGCACCAGACTGCCCATTGACTCTATTGACAGAGCACAAAGTCTATAAAACAAAGCACAAAGTCTATATATCTATGCGATGAAATGCTGAAAAGAAGGTGGAATTAATTGCCTTTTATTTCAGTGTTGACTGTTTACTCTCTTTTCACTGAAGCTCAGAGTAGTTAGTGGTCTATGTAAATATGTATTTATTCTTAAGGCTCATATTTAATACTGTTGAAAAAAAAACAATCTGCATCTAAAATATATTTAGTTGAAAGTAGTGCTACTGGACAGTAGTATTGTAAATAACGATACCCCAGAATTTTTTCCCCAGCTGTCGATTTTTAACAAAAAAAGGGGGGAAATATAGATATTGTGCTAGTGATGAAACAATATGCAGTAATTTAAGGGGGCACAGTCTCTTTATTAGAAAGAAACATACTTTAATTAGAAGAAATATGTTCATTTCAATAGCATATTTTTCATATCTCTGCCCCTAAAAATCTTTGCACACACCTACATTCTTTTTATGGACAGTACAAAGGAGGATAATAGATGCCTATAAAAGTAACTAGTGAAATTCTGCATTAGGATAATCTGTCACCCATTTCCATTTTTTCTGAAGAAAGCAAGCATAATCAAAAGCCTAAATGACAAAGAGTTGACAGTAAGATTCTGTAGTAAATGATTCCAGAGTCGCTGGCCTGCGGAGATGCTGAAGAAGTCCCCAGCAGACCTGATTAATTCCAGTTTCTCCAGCTGCCAGGGGAGCAGAGGCTAAGCAGTTTCACAGAGAGGAGCCTATTACCACTACTAGGCTGAAATAGATCTAATCAACTCACAGCCGCTCAAAAGAAAACTTTACAGGTTTAGCTCACTAAGGCAGCGCTTTAAAATGATGACTACAAAGGATCATGGGAGTCTGAAAGCATTTAGTCTTTATTGCAGCTCAAGGAAATTTTCTGCTGTGGTTAGGCCATGCTAATTTACTGAACATGACAATGCCTCCCAGATTGTATGACATCATTTCAGTAATGGCCCCAGTCTTCTTAATTAAATATTTCTACTACTACTTTTTTAATTCTAAATACTTCATTTCTTGAAATACTGTCTATCTTGGCATTAATTAGGTTTCCTGTTCTGACTCTATGGGCTAGCCTGCTTTATCATTCTGCTTGAATGATGATGCTGCATAATTTGCCATGGCACTGATAGAAAAGAACGTATTTATATTAATTGTATTTATTTTTATTTATTTCAGAGTATGAACTCTAGAAGCACTCTGTACTTCAGCTATAAATTTTAAGCCAGTTTAGGATCCCTTCAATTGTTTTAATAATTTTCACAATTATATAGATTTGAATGATTTTAAGAACAAAAAAAATCCAAGAGATTGAGTATTGTTTATTCTGACTGACAACAATTATACATTCGAAACAAAAAACCTTCAAACCTTTTTTATTTCTTTTGTTGATTCTTTCATTCGTTGTTGGGGTTTTTTAAATCCTCCAGTCCTCAGGGAGAATGTCAAAACAAGGGCTATACACATGTAGCTTGTTAGATTAGGAAAATAATTCCATCAACTCTTTCTCAGTATTGAAAACCCTTCCTTAACAGATAAAATCTGCTTTTTTAATAAACAATCACTATTTGAGAACTCCAAGCATAAGTAGTTCTATGATACAATACTCTGAAAGATATAGTGCAGTACACACAATTTGCAAGGCAATTCTTTAATGATGGCTAATACATTACCATTTGACCAGCCTCCCAAGTGATTTAAGGTAGAAGCACACAGTAGAGTGACGTTTTGAAAAAAAGACAAACAAAAAAACAAAACAAAAAAAAAACAAGTTACTTTGGTCCCTGATGAGAAGCAAGTCAGACTGTGGAGTTTAGGGTCCAGAACTAGGTGCTGAAAGGTTACTGGAAGCTGCCACTGGCCTAAATACAGACCAGCTTGCTGGGTTACTAGTTGTTCTGTTACTGGTTGCTTTCATGAAATAAGATTGGCATTTGCAATTCGAGGCACAGTGCAAAAGTGTTCTATGTTGGAAGTAGCACCATTCCTATGCATTTTAGCCAGGGGCTAAAAGGCAATGGAGATTGAGCTCTCTCTACCCCAGGAACACAATGGGCAAGATTCAAGATCTCACAATAGAAAAGCTCCCCGGATAAAAATGAAAAGCTTGAAATAGAATGAAACTTTTCCCTCTTGCAACACTTACTTTGTACAAGAAACATACCTTTCAACCAATATAAAAATCAGACATTCATCGATCTACTACCAGTTATATTTTTTCCAAGCACACAACTTTTGGGAGTTAACAGGAAAAAAAGGAAACAATTTGCAACATAAAGGAGGGTAAGACACTTGTTAGTGGCAGCATCTTAAGTGATTTTATGAGTATTAAAAAACCCAAAACAAAATAAAACATACTTTCTCACTTATTCTTCCTTTGACATTTCTGGAAGAACATAGGGAAAAGTATGTTATATTGAGCACTTTGGACACCTAATAGCAGTAGGAATGCAAGACAAAACAAGGACTCAGGAAAGGTGAATGGACTAATGCAAGTAATAAAAGGTGAGAAAGTGTAACTGCACCTTGGGGATTGCAAAATAATTTAGTTAGTTAGAAGTGAGAACTGCAAGTCTCAACTGTCCTCAACTATGTTGGTGTTCCTGGGAGGGCTGACTGTAAGAGCTGGAATGAATCAGAACAAGCAATAGGGGAGACAAGGTAGGAAGAGACTTGGGATCTGTACTGAGCAAGAATTTTAAACATTCATCAGCATCCCTGATGAAGGTAAAGACAAACAAAAATATCACCTATCTAGGACAACTTGGTACTTGAAGTTGTTGAGGTTGTGAGTGTTGAAACAGAGAAGATAAGAGTTGGTATGGACAGTAAAGTTTCTCTGTACTCTGTTCAACTTCTATCAAGAAACAACTATAAATTGAGACCACTACCGTCTTTTTTGCAGTGTAAGACTCCTTGCCTCTGGTGGTTTCATGTTCTTCCTATTTTGCTAATTTGAACTCCTCCTGTATTTTATACTGGTCTTCCCTGAACTCTCTGAGAAGCATTTCTGAGAAGCAATGCTATAGTGTTAAGAAAACACTTTGAGAATTCATATTTTACTTATGTTAATGGCCTCTCAAAAACACATATTACTAACATAGACGGCTGATGTTTGACTGCTGATGTAGTATTTCTCCTGGCTCGGTAGTCCTGTTGCCTCCTGTTCAATGGAGAACTGTAAGTTTATGTAATACTCCCCATGTTGCTCTTGCACACTCTCAGGTAAAAGTCAGTATGTTTTGGACACGGCACTCCAAAGATTTCATCTGTTTCTAGCAATGCAGCTGTTACAATCTTGCTTCCTGAGTTTTAAGGTCCAAGTCAAAGTTCATTAGTGTCAACAGAAAGTTTCCCATTCATTTTAATGGCCTTTGATCAGGCTCCAGTGAGAACCATCACCAAAGGAATTGTTGCTGGTGTGAAGGAAATATGGGCAAGGGAGTTTGCCACAGAGAGCTACTTGTCTGAGAGCACCTCATATCATCTCTTTTTCTATTAAAAGGAACTGCAAGGAGGAGAAGAAAAGTATGAAAAATCTTTCAATATGCTACAGCTTCATCTGATAATCAGTCAAGGTGCTGGAAAGGAAGCGAGTCCCCAGGGCTGGGGGCTTGCAGGGAGGGACTGTCAGGACAGGACCTTTCAGCCCAGGAATAACCTCACCCTTGGCTGTGCCAGCTCTGAGTTGGTCCTGACCCTGAGGGACAAATATGCAGTAAGAGGGAGACCTACTGTGCCCTAGTGTGGAATTACACAACATTGTGCCCATTTCTGTTGTACACGGGGGAGTGACACCTTGTTTATTATGTGTGTTGTGATGCTGCTAATGTGTATCCCGTGTCTCCAATCAATGTCATACATAGCACAATAGCTTGTGCAGCAATAGAGCTGTCAATGAAGGAAGTGGTAATGGACCACAATGGGAATTTTAATGCACAACAGGATCCATTACTGGAATGGTAATGGCCAGGATGAAGGTGGAACAACAAATGTCAAATACAAATAGATGTGGGGGCTGTGTGTGTGTATTTGTGTATCTGTGTAGAGATATGTGTATAACACAAATACTTGTATGTCCATAATATGTTTATACACATATATATACACATAGAGTACATGTGCATTGATCTTAAGATACATGTTAATTTACCTTAGCCAATGAAATTTTGGGTTTGTTTTAGGTTTCTTTTCCCCCCCGACAATGTTGTGATATCATCTGTGAATATGTAAATGAGCTATTATAAGCTGTGAAGATTGCGATGGGCTTCTAAGAGATTGGTTTGGATGCACAAGAACAGGGGAAATGTTGAAGGAGGGCATTGCGGGACACCACCATTGTTACAATAAAAAGCAAAAAAAAAAGGCAAAGAAAATATAAAACAAAACATATTCTAAATGAAATATGTACGTCTGATTCAAAAGTTCTATTTCCTAATGTACATAATATATGTTAGTAAATGTCTTGCTTCTGTTTTCTTTTAACATCCCTTATGGAGGCATCCTACTGAGTATAATACAATAATATATCTACCCATCCATCTGTCAAGGTTCTTACACTGGAGCCTGTGACTGTAGAATAAGAATACTAATGTTTATTAGAAAATTGCACTTTTCTCACAGAATCACTCAAAACACCACTGAAAAAAAGTTTTCCATCATCTTCACAAATCCCATTTAATTTTGTCGCTGCTCATTTCTTTTCTGTTCAGTAGATTTTTGTATACTAGTTTCACACTATTTGCACACACATTAAATATCTTTTCAAGCTACTATTACAAATATATTCTTTTGGTACTAATTGCACATAAAAAACATCAGATAACACAACATAGCCTTAATACCTTATGTTTGATTTTGACACAACTCATTACCTAAGAGCAGCAGAACAGACAAAGAGTTAAGTGCTTAGACACCATTCAGAAAAGTCAGGTGCAAAGTTTTACCAGACAATGTAAAGATTCTTCATTTAAGGCCCTATGTCTGGGACTGACAACATTTCTGAACTGTCATACTTCTATTTACAGGTTTTGGAGTCCTAGAAACTGCAAAGAGGCCAAAACAAATACTAGAAGTGAATCTCAGGCCTATTTTAAGAAGCACTCTCCTTTAGTTAATGCTATCTCACCAATGAAGCTCAAGCTAATACGCCAATTTGTGTCATTACAGATTATAAGCAATTTTCACAAGACTATGGGTGTTAATTCATTTTTCCTGGTTAAGTCCCTCCTTGGGTAATTGTAGCCTGCCTGTTTAACTTCCCCTGCAGTTTCAGCTCTATAATGTGCTCTTCTCTCTTTCTTATCCTCCAGCACATGCTGCTGAAAGCTGCTAGCTATCATGTGGCCTCACAATTTATCACATTGCTACCACCTCCATATACATTGTTTAAAGACAAGTATTGTGCATTACTGCAAAGAATGTCACTTTTCTGATTCTCTCTGCTGTCATCAGGTGAAGGACTACTAAACTTTATACATCTTATAAGAAATAATAAAACACGCTTAGGTGCTATGGACCTTAAACCTTTGTCTTTAAAAACATAAAATGTGAACTGTCCTCAATTTATATTGAGGAATATGCCAGATTTGGAAAAAGAAGAAAAGTTAACGAAGATCTGAGTACAACATATACTTTTAGAATTCATGATACTGTTGCATGTTTGGTTTACTCTCAGTTCTAAGTTTCTGTTCAGAGATTTCCATGTTTCCTTGATTGAAGTGGAATGTCACTAAGAATGCTAGCTAGCTTTTGAGCTGTGTTGTTTTTCTCTCTCTTTTGCTCTCAGGTTTTACAAATAAAAGTCATTGAAGAAAAAAATTAAGTATATTAAGTCTTGGAAAGGCTACTTAATGTTGTAGAACCCATCTGAAAAGATTGTCTAGATCAAATACAGTTCTGTCCCTAGTAGAAAATTCACAAATTCAGCTGAATATTCATAAATAGGAAAATCAGGAATTATCAGAGTCAGGAAAAAAACTCACAATACCTGAAGCCAAACAGCAGCAACAGAGGTCTCCAAGTAGCTTTTGTAGCCTTTGTTTCTTTTGCACTATAGAGAAGGAGCTGACATATGGCTTTGCTAAACTGGACATCTACTAATCACAGCCCTCATAACCTCTGAACTTCACAGTACAGGAAGACGGCAAGTTTGGTTGTTACAGGTAATCATATCAACATGATAGACATATATAGGTTAACTTATCACTCAGTCTTGCACAGAACAGATTTACTGAAGTAGAGCAATATGAAATGTGTATGACACACCTGGAATGGATTCAAAGTAGTTAACTGATGTCACAAATATTACTGTAAAGAGTATGTTTCTATCAAGGTCTCACAAAGATGAGCTATGACCATTTACTACTTAACATCTTATCAGCTACCAGGGAGAAAACACGAAGTGGCGATTGACAAAATTTGCAGATGACACAAAGATTGGAGGAGAGGTAAATGATGACAAGAGTAAAGCATTATTCCTTAGAGAGATTACAATTCATTGGGAAATCTGACCCCAGTTCAAACAAAATACATTTCACTGCTGCATACCCCTGTGAAGAGAGGAGGTTGGGTGTGCTTTTATGATAGTGAATTCTGTTTTGAGAAGCAATGATGCTGAAAAAGACTTCGGGCTACAGTGGAAAATAACCAGACTGTAACTTTCCCATGTAGCAATGTGCTTAGAAGGGCTGAGGTATGAAATCTGAATAAATAAGCAAGGAATTTAGAGAAACAGAGGTTACATCACCTCTACTTGGTATTAAAAATGAGATTACCAGAAGTGATCATCGACAAATCTGTGAGTCGTTTAAGTTTTCCATAGCCAATATCTGAGCTGTCTTGAGTACATACAAGTGATGTGACATGTTTCTATCCACCTAAGTATCAACAGAAATTAAGTTTTCCTATGGGACTACTCAATACTAGGAGTTTGGAATGCACAGTTTGTGAAAATTTAGTGATACAGGTTTAAATGTGCTGATCTGGAAGCCATGCCTGTTTGCCTTCCATAATTTGTTCTCCCAGAATCTTAGGTAATCATTGAACAAGGAAAACAAAAGCAGAGGGAATTTTTTTTTTTTAATGCATATGGATAGTCACACAACATTTGCACTATTTTCCCCTTTTTATTAAACCTTCAGTCAATAACACCTCATTCTCACCTACAGACAGATATTTAAGTCACTTTGCAACGATTCAGCAAGAATCATTCTATTTATTTCAGATATTAAGTGTCTATCACTTTGATATCTAAGCACCTACCTGAATATTGCACTTCATAATATTGAAAGAACATAGAAATGTTTCAGCACAATCTCTCTGTATTTACTTTATGGCAGCTTAATCACTGATTAAATACTAGTAACAATATGAAGATTGACATATGAGCCACAGGAGAAAGAAAAGTTAACTGCACAAAGGTGAATTGTTGTAACTAAGAATTGTTACTGTCCTAGTCAGAGTATGATCTTTAGTGAGGGAACAAGCTTTCTTTTTTGAGTTGACCCATTGAACGCCACGAAACTAATCAAGTGAGGAGGGTGAACCAATTTTTTGTTGGCAGTAATTCTGCTGACAGGCAGCAAATCAGATACTGTCCTTTAAAATACCACTCACTTTAAAAAATCAGAGTTCTGAGTAGAAAAGGAAATGGTACTTGTCCACAGTTTGAAGCTTTAACTTTGACTGTTCCTTGCGTTTTACATAATTGCAAGGACCCGGAGGTTTTTAGGAAGCCTTGCAAATTCTGTCAAAATGATGCATATTTGGGCATTTGAACTGCATCTTCACACAGCTGCAAGTCATAAACAAAGTTATTTTTTTCCATAACACCCACTATTTAAATATAATTAATGGATCTGATAGAGATCTAAAGGATTAAAAAATAGTGTTAGAATTCACTGTAGAAAACAGAAAAAGGCATTTCTAATGTTAGGTTTAAACTGTCTGCTATGGACAGAAACCTGGCAAAAGTACAGGTTAATATCACCATCTTAGAACTGCTGTTGCAATGAATTTCTGGCAGGCAGAAGGGACAGATAAGTACATAAATAAACACAGTATTCCAGGGAAATAATAGAACAGAATTAAGTTGTTCTGAAAATTAACCAATAATTTTCAACAGATCAAGTTCTTCTGTGATATACATTTAAGAATTAAACTTAAATTAGCTCTTTAAAGTGTCCATGTGACTTTAATTATTCAAAATGTACACAAATTTAATGAGTTTTTAAATATTAAAACTATTCTCTATTGTCACTACTGTGAGCTCTTAATTTACAGAGCAATTAAGTCAGGACCCTCATTTATCAGTACATGTGCGTTTGTTGAAAACATAGTCAGTTTTTATTAATTGATGCTATAGAAATACTGAGGTAAAATTAATGTGTGTGCTTCAGAGGTCATGCTGCCGATAGTAGGTAGCTAGCAAGGAGCAAGACGTGAGATAAATAAGTAACTGCTGTTCCCTGATTACACTAGAGATAGCTGAAATATTAAGTGGCACAATGGGCACTAAGCTTAGCCAAAATGCTTGCAAACAAATGCCCCCTGAGTTTTCTCTAGCAAGCATCTGCCATGGCAGTAGCTGTGAAATAGGGAAACTTCAAAGCTTTAGTTTCTGATTATTAGCAGTGTGTGGAGTTTAATGTTCTTACATTTTTATGTAAACTCAGCGTTGATGAGCTGAGAGGATAGAATTAAAAAATACTTCAGCTTGCCTTTGTTCTTTGGGACGCGGCTGACAGGAACGTTAGCAGCTAGGAGTCTCCTGAGTGACTATCAACTTGTGAATTACAGGGAGTATGGGGCCAAATTTGCAAAAGAATCAGGTGAATAGCAACAGAATTGGAGCACATTTTTTTTTTCTATTCTACATTTTCCCTGCCCCCAGTGGTGCATCTACAAAAGCTCTGTGATGGCACAAAAAGTGACTGGAAAGTAGGTTAGGCATAAATATGAACGCAGCCTGGGTGCACAGAGATTTGGGGAGACTGCTGGTGGGTTGCAGAGAATTAGCCCCTTTGCTGCTCACACTGTCGGAACGCCCTGCAGCCATCCTTCACATCTCCTCCCAGTACTATTTGACTGGTAAATAAGAATTTACAGTAGAGACGTTCAAAACAAACAATGCAATATTTTTTAAAGGAGGAAAATCTGGCTAAGCTCTCCTGTTTTGGATAGTTGTGTTTGGAGTAAAAAATTCAAAAGTCAGATATGTAAAATATTATATGATGCTTTTTATTCGGAGTCTCTTCTAACGACCCAAAAGACAGTTCAGAGTGGAAGTCCTGTGGTTCCTTCGCAATCTCTTCAATCTCTTTTGCAATCTCTGCAAAAGCAGACTTCAGCTGGCACTACTCAAATGCCGTCCTGTCCTTTGCTCCAGAAATGCAGCACTCCTTGCTAGTTAGTCTGTGTGAAGAGGTGAGAGAGGTGGGAAACTTAGATTTCATTACGCTCTCTGGTTAGGGCATTTCTGCCAATCCTGGTAACATATCAAAAAAGTTCTGGTCTTCTTTTTGGTTGCTTAAGAATTTCAATAGATTCAAGAGAAACAATTTGCCATTTAGGCAAACAGGCAGTTTGGCTTTCTTATGCCATGGTCCGTTAAGATATTTTATTTTTAGTTATTGTTTCAGATGATTTACACTGAAGTAAGGTCAATTGATCTGTGATTCCTGAGATTGCCTGTGTGGCTTTTGAAGATCTTGTGAAATATAATGGTCGTTTTTATGGAAGAGTGTGTTTCTCCAAATTGACTGTTTCAATGTTTATTTGAGACTTGTGCAACTGATGATCCTAGTGATTTTTTTTGTTATTGTTCTTTGTCAGTTTCCTTAAGATTCTGTACTTTTGACAACTTGATCTCTGATACTGCCCTGTATTTATTATCTGGAAATAATTGGCTTAGAGAAAGACATCTATAGTGAATGCAGACGCAAAGATGCAAATGCTTCATTTTTATGCAATATTCTTAATTGTTCTCGTTATCTTTAGTGGTCCAGGATCTGACCAAACCATTTGCAAACTCTTTGAAATTGTGTATGTACCACTACATGTGTATGGGGGAGGGATAAGAGGATTTACTTAGAACTCAGAGCTGGGAAAGTAGTGTGGAATTCCTCTTTCTGATTATTTACCAGACAGCTTCTCAAACTCCTTTCTCTGCTTTTTAATCACTTCCCAAACTGTTTACTTTTGATTTAAAATAGGGTGTCAGTGGGCAGCTGCTGATATAGGGATCAGATATGATCCTTACAATCTTCACACTTATTCTGGGAGACAAAGGTATGTTGCCAATTAGTGTTTGCCAATAAAATGTTTTCAATTGCTCCTGCAGTTTTCCTTCACATGCTATCAAGACCAATGTTAGATCATTTCTCATTTGGGAATATATCAGTCCTAATGTTATTGTTTACCTCACTGTGTCTTTTCATTTGTGTATCTCACAATTTCTCTGACCCCATCTGTCCTGTATATATAGTTTCAGCCCAGGACAATGAACTCTTCAGCTGTACAACTACTAAGAGCAAGACTACCAGTACTTTGATCCTGCTACAGATGCTGTTTCACAGTTAGCTGTTGGAGATCCTAGTCTTCTGAAGCTCACAAATCCTTCACTGACTTCTTAATTTTTTGCTTATTCTTTGTTACAAATCAAGCCTCATTGTGCTAAAGGCTCTACAAACCCAAAATTTGAGGGGAAAAAAAAAAACGACCAAAATGTCCTTAGCCTGAATATCGTGATCCCCTCCCAATCCCAGGAATTTTTTACTTACTTTAAAGTATCTTCATCCCCTTTTCCTCTCTGTTGACCTATCCACTTTCATACTGGACACAGTCATAATAGAGGGCCATGGAGGTTGAGCACCTGAAGCTATTTAAAATGCTCAACTTGGATTTAGGAGAACGAAAGAACTGGTTTTCTCTCAAGTATGTCATATCATTCAACAAAACGTATCTCTCCTTTGATACACGTTGCATGAGAGCTTGCCCTTACTTAAAGGCAAATCTCTAGTTTAATCCAGAATGTGTCAATGAATCTCAGAATCTCAATCATAACCTCTAAGAAAAAGTGTTCTCTTATGCTTGGGTGTCTCTGTGTATGCATATGTCAGGCTAGTTTTGGAGAAATGATCCTCTGCACAGACCCCTTCATGCATCAGTGCACAGTGTACTGTGATGGCTTAATAGAACTCACATCCAGAACATGTGTCTGGACTGGGTGTGGGGACAAACCATTCCCTGGTGTGTCTGATCCTGGTGATTCCTGCAGTCTGCAGAGACTACCGGTAAGACAGGGCACATGGAATACATCACAGAAAGAGACCTTGCTGTTTCAAGGATCATACAGGTGCAGAGATAAGATGGGTGAAGTACTGGTGAAAGAGAAAGACATACTCAACACTGATTTGTTCATGGCCTTGCAATAGTCCTGTGATAGATCCAGGCAGGCAGGAATGTTTTGAACCAGGTCATGTCAACCTGTGCTTTGTATGCTATCTTTCCAGACAAAGAAATCTCTCTACCATGAAAAAAAAAGTTCAGTGCACATGTCATTAGTATGCTTCATTTACTAAGGATTTTCCTCAGTGAAAATAATGTTGGCACAGATAGAAGGAAGGATTATATGGCTTCAGATGGATTTGGTACCTACTTTTCACCATTAGTCTCTATTTCCTTGGTGTGTTAAAAAAGATGCACAAAACACCTAGAGCAAACATCCAGCCTCTAGGCCTAATGGTAAAAGTGAAGATGCAGCACAGCAAAGACATTTCTTATATTTATCTACATGACCCCTAAAGAATATTATGTCTCACTGCACTATACACTTCCCCATCTGCTTTAGGCTGGATGGTACCCTCCTTCTTGTGACATCTTTCACTGCAACCAAGTTCCTGACTAAAGAAATAAAGTGACTCCATCCATTCCCAGCAGTTAAGGTTAAAGAGATGCACTCGGTTCTAAATCTCAGCTGCTAACGCTCTCTTGACCTTTGACTTGCCTTAGCGTGGCGAAGTTTGATGGGCCCATGCCAAGTCGTCTTCTGTAACCCATGAGTTGGTTAATATACTCCCATTTCTCATTCAGACAGCCAACAGAGGCAAAAAAGGCAGCAGGGCAACAAATGCTGTCTCCTGCAAATGCGCGGTAATAAATTGCTCTTTCAGTAGTGCAGAAGACAGATTTTTCTTTCTTTTGCTTCTTTCCTCCTTTTGCACAGAAGTCACCAATGGGAAGCTCGCTTTCCCACCTGGCCCCAGCTGACTGTGCCCATAAATTTGCCTATGCAATGCCTGTTTACGGGTCGCTGCCGGAACACGGAGACGGGTGCGTTTTCTAAGCACCGGGTAGATAATCACGGTAATTGATGTTTGGAGCTGCTCACTCCTAGGAGCATAGGGTCTCTTTCTCCCAGTGAGGCCCTGCTCCATGTTATCACTCCAGCCCATAATTAAATATCACTCTTTTACAATATGTTTCAGGCTCCTTAATGAGTCTAAAGCAGAAATAGTCACCTCTTTCCCCTTTGAGCTTTATTTGCTTGTTATTAAACAATGTTATTGAGCTGCCTTCTTTCTCTGTGTTGCCAAACCTGCATCATTTCCGTTTTATAATTACACAATTAGAGTCAGTGCTTTGCTTTCATACATCAGCAGGACCAGAGAGGGCGAGGGAAAGAGAGAGAGAGAGAAAGGAAAAAAAAAAATCAGGTGTTCACAGACAACTCAAATGCATCTTATTTTCATTAACTACCAGATTTTGCAAAATGGGAAGCTATTTATCATGATCTGTTTTCTACCACCAGCCACCCCCACCACCCCACTCTGGTGACTTTCGCTATGACCTTGTGCTGTATTGTTAAGGGTCCAATTTGCTCATTGTTACTTGCCTGCATAATTCTATGCACCTCCCCCACCATCTTTCTTTTTTTTTTTTCTTTTCCCAAGTAAAATCCAGTAATTTATATTCTGAGACTAAATGGTATTCTTCCTCCCCTACAGCCTCCCCCAAAAAGGGAAAAAAAAAAAGCCAGCCCTAGCAAGCTGTATAACAGTAGTAATTCCTTCTAACAAATTTCCACAGATTCTCCCCCTCTCCGTCTTACACACATGCACGCTCTCTCTCCCTCTCTCTCTCTCTCTCTCTCACACACACACACATACTCTCTCACACGCACACCCTTAAGCTGCTCTAAGCAGTGTATTAAGTAGCTGAAGAAAATCCATTCACATTCTGCTGTGTCGCTTTCTTCTCAAGTCATGAACCCATCACAGACTTTTTCTAGCTGTAGGTTGCCACGGTGAAGATTTACAATGCCAGTTATTCATACATCTGCCTTCTCTTTTTTCCCCCCTTATTCTTAAATCCCTTGGGCGAGGGCAACCTTGATACTGAGACTCGTAAAATTCATGCAGGCTTATCATCCTTGGTGAAGGCTTCAGGCGTGCATTACCGTATCCAACTGCCTGCTCACCGCCATGACAGAACTGGGCCTATAGCTTTTATTTCTAACAGGAGAAAAATGTATTAATGTGCTAAATAGAAAAGGAAGCTTAAATGTTTTGAGAGAAAAAGCAAAGCAAGAGCTAGCATTATCCATTTCTCTTAATGATTTTTAAATTTGTTTTAATTATTTTACTCCCCATGGAATAGCATAAATTTGAAACCTCCCTTTTTTTTCCCTTTTTTTAAGGCATCCTTTAATTTGTGTCAAACAGTGCTCTGAAAGTCCAATCACACTGCAGTAGGGAAGTCCAGTACTAATACAGCCTCTGAACTCCACATCAAAGTAATGAATACTACAAATCTGGAATGAATTTTAAATGTAAATTTTAAAGTCTTTTCCTTATTTTTTTCTTATTTTTTTCTATATCCTTAAAGACTTGACATAAAAAGAAAGATTTTCTTGAAAAGTGCAGGGGAGATGAATGTATTGATTTTACAAAATTCAAATAAAAACCCCAAAAACAGACAGAAGAATCTTAAAATTGCAAGTGTTCAGTTATAAAGCCACAGATTAAACATGGGTCTGTAAAAATACAAATGACTGTTATTATGATTTTGAAATAATGATCATTTGCTAGAAAATTGGTCACATTTTTATATTTACCTGTTCTTTTTACTCCCACAGGCTATTGAGGCAACCTCTGTAGGTAGCAGAGGTATGAAAACCAGAGGGGTTTGTTTCAGAGTTTGGTTTTCTCTGTTTTCAAAAGGCCAAAATCATGCTAAAACTTCTCAGGCTTTCAAGGAGACAAATTTCAGAATGTTGTATTTAAAGACCTGCACACCTCTTCTGTTTCTTTTCGTTTGCAGTTCTATTATTTCATTTTACTATGAAAAAACTATGTGTTTTGAAATCAGGAATGATTATAGGAAACTGAATGGTGTGATTGAAGTATGAGCATCCTAAAAAAATCTTTCAACATACTTATGCCTGTGCAAGTGAAGCCAACACAGCTAGAAAAGTGGAGAGTTACAGTGAAAAGGTATGAAGCTGGAGTGCTGCCTTCAGAAAATGCCTAGGTGTATGACAGACTTTTTCTGGAAAATTGTGACTTGCAGTTTCAGAGAAAAGTAGTTTTGAAGACACAAAATTATTCAAGGAGAAATGAAACCTCATGTCCTTTGAGAAGTCGCACCCCATTATCCTCATCCTTTTTTCCCCTTTTACGTTTTATTGTTGCTTTAAATGTTTCAAAACTGTTTCAGCCATTATGCTGTCAAAAGTGTCTTTTCAATCTCAGATCCGTGTCTTCTGACATCCTAAGACAGCTACAACAGAAAAGAAGACTTGTGTTGATGTTACTCAGTCAGCATTAAGTTGTCACAAGTGCTGTCTCACTTCATCTCAGTAGTGATGCTTAGAGCCCACTCATACCACCATCTGCCTGCACAGAGGTGACATTCCCGTTTGCATGATGAAGCACTATCTACAGGACTCCACCCTCAGGTCCACAGGGCTCTGACAGCAGTGCATCCTACTCAGCGTGCCACCTAGTATCACCTGCAAGCCCAATTTCTCAGTGAAATAGCCATGCCAGACTTCCAATAGTTTGAATCAAAGGCACAAAGAAAAAAATCTGTGTCAATATGTCACCAATAAAGCAGTTACCTTTCCCCTTAGATTGGTCTTACAAGGGGCTGCAAAAAGTTGTAGTTTCCAAACATACTTTAAAATTACCTCAGGGTCATCCACCTTTCTAGGGGAAGTGCTTTTTTGGCCAATTCTGCTACATAAAGGGGCACTCTGTGGAGTACCACAAGTGGGAGTTCAAGTGACTTGCATGGAAACCACAAGGCAGGGAAGAGGAGTTCTAGTCACCCAGCAAACCTTATGGTGACTTACTCTGGTAGACTGCTGAGGCATAAGTGCAGATCTTTGATGAGGATATATCCCTGGGCCCCACAGCAGACACATTGCTGTTGGGAGTCTCCATACTCTAGGCATGCAGTGTAAACTCAGGCTGTTACAAGGGACAGAGGCACCTGCAGTACTTGTAGCAGAGGACACCACTGCTTTTTCTTAGAGAGACATCTGATGGTGTCGAAATTTCACCATGCTTCTTGTTGGTGTCATTTTCTAGGCCAAGGGGCTCATAGGACCATCAACTCCAATCTCTTTAAGCACAGGCCACTATGCAATCAATGTATCTAGCAAAGCAATGCCCTCATTTATCACATCTTAAAATGCCTCCCAGCACCTTGCACTGTGCTTTAGACTGTAAGTAAGGAACAAAAAGTCACAATTATAATCTGACAAGGAAGGAAGGAAGGAAGGAAGGAAGGAAGGAAGGAAGGAAGGAAGGAAGGAAGGAAGGAAGGAAGGAAGGAAGGAAGGAAGGAAGGAAGGAAGGAA
>WBNH01011547.1:25000-31598 GCA_013401255.1 Urocolius indicus | reverse complement strand
AGAAAGAAAGAAAGAGAGAAAGAAAGAAAGAGAGAAAGAAAGAAAGAGAGAAAGAAAGAAAGAAAGAAAGAAAGAAAGAAAGAAAGAAAGAAAGAAAGAAAGAAAGAAAGAAAGAAAGAAAGAAAGAAAGAAAGAAAGAAAGAAGAAAGAGAAAAAGAAATTTCAAGGGCATCACAAAGTCCTTAAGTTCCTGCAGTAGCAGAACTGGCTGGAAGCCTGAGCTCCTCAACAGTGTAGGAGTTACCAACACTACTTGCTGCCAATTAGTCTTTGTATATGTCGAGCATCCTCCCACAAAACTGACTTAGAAAGGACTCACCTCCCAGATATTTCAACAAGAAATCCAGGCTATTTAGCTCAAGCAGCAAAGAAACTCATGCTTCTTCTCCTTGAAAGTCTTCATCTGAGATGGCAAGCAGTGAGAACCACAAGTATACCAGTGATACTTCCCACCAACACATTCTTTTGCTGGTAGGATTTACTCCACACATCAGCAGAAGCTGATGCAGATGCTCAGTGAATGTGGCCCCTTAATTACACTTCTAAAATGACTAGCACTAGGCAAAGTCAGTTATTTCACCCAGTCAATGGGCCTGATGGTTCCTCAGCATTGTTTCTTCTTGCTGTTGCCCTGGAATTCTGATCCATTAGACAAGACCCTCTGAACCAAAGAAGACTTGTCAGAACTGTTTTCCATTTTGGAAGACTTATTTGAAGGTATTTCCCAGTATCATTCCATTCCAGTATCCTGTGTGAACAGTTCATTCTGGGTTGCAGTACACAGATCAAATGGTCAATTACTTTCAGTGCAGAGATTGTATATATTGTTGTACATTATATTAAATTGAAGGCCCTCGGAATACGGGAATTACAGACTGCCAGAAGGAAAGAAGCAGATAGATCAAAAAGTTAGAGATCTGACTAATTTCTTGTGAATTACTTTGTATTCTCAGGTACATCCCCTATTATTAGCAAACAATGTGAACTGGTGCCAATTTTAATTACTTTTTTTTTTAATTCCATTTTCATCCTGATACGTCCTTTGTAGGGTGGTATTTGTCAGCTTTTCAAGGCAAGGTAATAAAGGTTTTATGTGAAGCAAATAACTTCTATGATTTTGTCACATGCCAGGTATACTAAATGGTGGGTATACATCGAAGAGGAAAAAAAAATAGTATCCCAAGCCTGAATCACTATCATCTTGGCAAGATTGTAAGTGCCTAGTAAGCCAATGGAGATTTGGTGCTGTTTAAGCCATCTGATTGATAATTATTGTATCTTATTATGCTAGACAAAAGCTGACGTGATTATGTAGCAGCTATCATTTCTCAACCTCATTTAACAGTGCACAAATATGATAGATCTCTGGTTCCAGTGAGCTGAGGTGAAGGACAAGACACATCTTAAACAAGCAACCCAGAAGGTTGCCTTGTGTGATGTCCAGACCAGTTTGGAAGACACCTTTGCTTATGTGGAACATGCTGAGTGAGGGAGGGTTTTCTGGCCCCTGTAGCAAAGCCTGTGATTTACCATGATATTCATGATGTTCAACAACTGTTTGTGTCTTTCTCTTACAATATGGCTGACAGTCAGCACTGAAAGATCAACCTACTAGCCAACTAATAGATCTCTGGAATGTCATTGTCATGGTTTAGCAAGGAGTTGCTTTTGCTTAGTAACAGGGGGAGCGGGTTGCAGTGAAGACCCGGTAAAAGTTTTTTAGACTCTCCCCCGACTCCTGGGCTCAGACCCACCCCCCGGCCTGGCTGGGCCAATCTGGCGCCTCTGCGATCACTATTTAGGGACGGGAATTTGAGGTGCCAGGCAGGAGGTGTAAGAGTGGTACAAGATGGAGGCGACCATGCGGACCCCACAGTCGGAGAAGGAGGAAGGATGGAGCATCAGACCAGAGACCCCTCTGCAAGCCGTGGTGAGAGTGCAGCCGGTACCCCTGCAACCTATGGATCAGCAGCAGCAACTTCATGTGAGTGTGCCCGGACGGGCCAGAGACTGTGTGGGGGAGGCGGTCATGGCACAGGACATGCTGGAGAGCCTGTGCACCGCAGAGCAGCCCCACACGAGAGGCAGAGAGGAGCAGCAACTTTTGGGACAAATGAGCATCGGTGCAGCCCGTGCAGGGCTTTGGGACAAATGTGCGTCGGTGCAGCCCGTGCAGGGCTGCCATGTGTGTGTGGTACCTCACGGACTTGCAAGGAGGACTGGTGCGGAACCCACTTGCCCTGAGGTGAGACAAACGGCAGAAGCCACCAGGAACGGACTGACTGAAACCCCCACTCCCTGCCCCCCTGGGCCGTTCAGGGGGGACGGAGGTATAAAACACCGGGATCAGGGCTCTGAGCCCGGGAAGAGGAGAGGGGTGGGGAGCAGGTGGTCTTAAAGGGCTGGTCGGACTCTTCATCTCTGTACCATTCTGTGTTGTTTTGTTTTGGTTCTGGTTTTTGGGGTTTTATGTTTTAGTTGGTATTAAATTGTTTTCTGTTTTTCTTCCCCAAGCCGAGTAGCCTGCTCTGTTTTGTCCTGCACCTTAAGCGGCAATTAAGCTCTCCCTGCCCTTTAGCAATCCTTTAGTCTTCGGTACTTGAGGCTAATCGTGGTCTTTTGTTCCCTGATGGGCAGAAACCACGACAGTCATGTATAAAAAGCCAGATATAATTGCTCCTAGTCATATAGGAGGAATTTTTTAACAAATACTTTGGGGTTTTTTTTGAATGGAAGGAAATATTGTTCTATAATAACAGAGTCCTTTCTAATAATTGCAGAACTATAAACTCTAAGTACCTATCAGTTGTAGTAAATATCTATGGATGCAAGAAGTAATGGAAATTTCGTGGAATCTCTTGCACACTATAACATCCCTGGTTTGGCACTATTTTGATTATGTTATAACAAGAAAACCAGAGCAGCTCCATGAAAGCTTACAAGTCCCAGAAGACTTCATACAATTTCAGCAGTGACTACTCAATAAAATAAAAGTTATTGTGAACCTCTAAAGGGTTCATCACCTTGAAAAAAATGTGAGCAGTAGAGATTTTTGAAAGTTTTCACAAGTAAAAAAGCAAGATTTAGTATTGAACTTGATTGTCCTATATTCATAGTTGCTGAATTCTGTAAGCTAGTTGTGGTGCAGTCATTCAGAACAAAAGCATAGGCTTGACTATCAGTCCCTATCCTTAATAAATAACAGCCTTTTTAACATAATGTTCTCCCAGAAATGTTTCTTCATGACAGCTTTCTCAGTTCAATGAGACTATTTGCATGTTTAGAAACAAATGTATGTATTTCTTGTACAGAATACACTAAAAAATCCTTCACTAGTTAATCAGGTGGAATTCAAGAGAATATTTCCCTTTTAGATTTCCTGTGTATGGTAGATGTGATGTTTTTGTTCCATATTTGATGGTAAGTAGGGTTTTAGAAGTCTAATATTTTGTTTACTACTCAAAATTTACTTAGGTAATGCACCTGTCTATTGGAGGCTGCACTTCAAGGTAGATTTTGTCAGAAAGCTCAGAGCCTTTAGGCTTGGTCATTTGCCATACATTAGTAACAAACAATTTATATATGCTTTATGTGCTTTTTACCTTTGGGTTTAGGAGTTTTTTTCTTTGTTTTGTTTTTTTTCCCTCTCATATTTCCTGTATTTTTATTTCAACATCACAAACATAATTGGTAGAACTTAAGGTATTGTAAAACTAAACAGGCAAAGGAGAGGGAGAGAAGGCAATTGATCATGGACTTGAAGTTGGATTCCATTAAGAAAGTAAACCAGCATCTTTATATGGCTTCACGTCTACATTGGGAGTTTAGTGCAGAACATAGAGCTTGCACAATTTAATTGTATTTCTGAGGTGTAAGACATTGAAACATCTGGCCCTCAGGAAATATTTTTTGTCTGACGTGGCTTTAAACAGCAGTGTAGCCACACTTTGAGCACATCGCGGGTGGGCTAGAAAGAACAGGAAGGACCCATCCTTGTTTCTGCTGTGATGGTTTCCATCAGGGCTCTCAGAAAGCCAAGGATGTAAGTGTAAGGCTGCTCCAATTTACATTGGCTGTTTAACCGAGACTGCAGAGAGGACAAATACAACTTCCAGCCATCTTTGCTCTAACTTCCCTTCCCTTAACAGAAGATAATACTTCTTTGCTTTAAAACGTTTACTCGTAGGAGTAAATTTTGATGGGCAGATACCATTGAATGGATACCGTTTTGAAATGAAAAGCCTGTTTTTCATAACAGCCTTCCACATCAATATCTCTGAGTAGAAAAGAAATACTATATATACCATACACTGCTCATATGCTTATTTTCATGCATACACACATCTTTGCAAGTGTGTACATATAAGAGGGAGAGAAATAGAGAAAAACACAAAAAAATACAAATATGAATATGTAGATGTTATGACCTGATGGCTGGGCCATAGGCTTTGGCACTTGTTATTTCATTTATTAAACTTTGTGTGACACTGCCTTGGAAAGCGATCATTTTGGTTTGTATTTCTTTATTTGCATTACACAGCACACCTGGTAGAAAGGATATTTAAGTAGTGAAGGACTTGAAGCATTAGTAATTAATAGGTCCCATTATGCTAACTCTCATGCAAGTTTAGGACATCTTAGATGCTTAGATAAGAGATGAATAATTTGAAGTAATTTTCCTGTAATCATGCCAATCACTTCAGCAAAGTAGTTATTAAATGAAACAGTATTATGATGAATTATAGGACATCTATTGAATATCTTTCCTTATCATCTACTTATAGTGCCTGATGTTGAAAAGAGGCAAACATGTGAATACTCTTTACCAGTAAAATATGCACACTTCTCACTGTAAATAATAGTTTGTTTAGCAAACCTTGTTTTTTTAATGAGGCCTAGAGAAGGATTTGTACTAGTCTCATACTCTTTGCCGCTCCAGAGATCATCTAGTTTTACCTTTTCTTTAAAGGTAGATATTAGCAAGAATGAGTCACCACTGATGACAAGGAATTTTTCTAGTTCAAATTTGCTGAAGTGATTAAATATTATTTATCTAATTAAATGCTCAAAACAGATCATTATTGAAAGGAATAATTTTAGTGGATTTGTTGAGCAGTGTTAGCTGAAATATAACTGCACATCATTTGACTTTTTAACATTTTATTATATCTAATAAGTCTTTCTGTGCTTAATTAAATCAACTTATTTTTTACAGCTAATTTAACATGATTTCATTTTAGTTACAGCTTTTGCATCAGATATGTAGAAAGCCAACTGTATACTCAAATTAAGCTTGTGCTACTCAGGTGCTCTGCTATACTTTTACCTCTCTAGCTGTAACTGATACCCAGATTATCTTTTAAAACTTTCTTATCTTTTACTGGGGAAAGGTTACTCATCTGTTAATTATAAGCCATTACAAATACTACAGTAAAAAAATTATACCATATGGTCACAAAACATTAATAATTCTGTCATATGTATCAAGCGCTGAAAATCAACTTTTTTTCTTGGCATAGGACTTTGCCTGGTGTCAGAAAATGCCAAATAGGAATGTAAGATTAATTCTACTTATGGCTGCCCCAGCAACTTAATCTGCATGTGTTTGGGTGAAGGTAGGGGTGGACCTGCTGTTGTACATAAAGCTTTAATTTTTCCCAGGGTACATCCCATCTTCATAGTTTTTGCATGATGTTCCAGGACTTTTGAAACTGGTTGTGTTGTTCTATTAAAACAATTCATTGGCTTCAGCCTTTTAAAACTTCTGAGAGCTTTTTGCCTCTTTGCTGAATGGTATCCCACCGTGGGGGTAGGCTAGGGTGGGAGGTGAGAAATTCAGTCAGCCTGCCAGTGACTGCAGTTGGCTTGAATCAATGCCACTCCTTTGACTTCAGTAAGATTATGCCCAGACCACACTAGTATGTGTGAGATCAAAACCAGACTGTGGACGTCTCTGTATCAGCTAAAAAAAGGCTTTTTATGGATTTTAGTCAGCCTGCTCATTGGCTAGCTGTACCCACTGAGGTTTTTTTTTTTAAGAGGCACTGTCCCTCTAGAGTCTAAATGAAGAGAGCAAAGTTCACTGAGATGGGAACTTTTGATAGATTACTGTCTAAGCCAAACATCTATTATTTTTCCCTGACAAATATCCAAATATATTTCAGAAAAACTCGGGAATGCTTTTCAAGCTAGCTTTGGAGCAGAATGAATTTCGTAGCATATAGTACCAGTTTTTAGCAGTGTTACCAGTTTTTAACCTAAACAAAAAGAAAACTGCCTGAAGTTTTAACCTCTTGTGTGAAGGACTCTACAAAGATTCATTTTTTGCCCACATGCATGTAACACATTATTATTCTTGCGTTGACTACCAGTAACCGTTTCTGCATATAGAGAAAACTGCCCAATGCTCGGGCTTAAATTCCCCAGAGTAACTGTTCATGATCACAAATTTGGCTAAAGGATTTTTTTCATTACCCTCAAACATTTACTTTCACCTCCAACCTCTAGGCAGAGCCATAGCTTTCCCTTTAGAGCAGGGAACATAAAGCCATGGGGCCATCGGGGCTGGCTGTGCCTGACCCCGAGGGCGCTTCTGTCA
>WBNH01011547.1:0-22500 GCA_013401255.1 Urocolius indicus | reverse complement strand
GGTTTCAAACTGGAATTCTGTTGAGATCTGTTTAAACTGTTTACCTTCCCAGCATGTATGTGTGCATGTGGATAGATCCATAAAAATGTAAAAAAAAATATATACGTCCGAATTATTTTTTTGCATTTTTCAACTTTTACCGTCAGCGATGTAAACTGAGGTAGGAAGTCTTTGTTTGAATTAGGGTGGCGAAGGAAGTAAGAAAGATGAAACAGTTTTTCAATATGCAGAATGTGCTTTCAGACAATTCTAGCAATGCTGAGCAGCGTACCACTTCCAGTATTAGTAGCAGAGGACTGGTTCACATTCTTTGATTGCCTGAGGAATAAATTAATGAGGTTACTGGAGACATTGAACATTTGCATATTCACGGATGCTTATTAGGTATAAAGTGAATGCCAGGTGCATTGAATTTTGGGAATACTAGCTTTGGTTTTGGTACTCCATTTTTAAAGCAATCACATTTATTTCCCATCCCCCACCCCTACCCCCTAAAAGTGGAAAGTTCTGTGAGGAAAAAAGCAGCATGTATAAAAATAATAACAGTAAAATGATCAAATTAATTCAATACAGATAAAGCTTCTCTATAAGATATATATCAGAATAAATATGATAAAGCATGAGGCTGGGGACTATCTGAATATCTTGTTTGAAACAACAGTTAAGATGACTACAAATATAAAAACAGTTGTTCCAAGACATAAGGGGAACAAATGTTATATTTTTCGCTGTGCTCCTTATGGATTTCTAGCTTTAAATAGCAACAGTAGAACTCATTATAAAGTTACCCTCCATAATGTCCAATGCTTAATTTTAAAGCTCCAATATTCTAGCACATTTTGTTATGGGTAGTCTCGAACTCAGCCTGCAAAGTACAGAAGAATTACAAAATTTTCTCAACTATTTCTCCAACGAGTATCTGCACATGGTTGCATTGTTGTCAGTGACTTCCATCATTGCTGCGTGAAAGCACATTGTGTGAATGATTCGCACTGTGTCTCATTATTCCTGGAAGTTTTTATCTATATTGTTTATTTGGAATTGTTATCCCCTTTACATTCTTAAAGATTTTTTGGCCGTGGTTTTTTTTGGAGGTTTTTCTTCCGTCCTATTCTTTGTCTGTCCACATGCTGTAAAGCACAGTATTAGCACTGCTTGTTTTAGCAGGGAAATATCTGTCTATTGAAAACATGTGTATTGTTTGTGCTGCCTTTTGCTTGTCTTTTACAGTGTAAGCATTGAGCATGTACATGTGCACTACAGGCTTACATACCCTGCACACAGATAAGTGCAAACACACATGCCCACACAGATGTGCACCTACAAAATTAATGGTATAACCTAGTTCCAAGTAGCTGGTGTAGCTAAATCAAGCAGTGATAAGTGTTTTCTTTAGATAATAATATGTATTTACAAACAGGCTCCCTTCTGCCCCCTTGTTTCACAGAATACTGTGCTCAACTTCCCTTTCCTGGATGTTGCACTGTGTTGATCACTGCCCTGCCTCTGCAAATCCTATTTGAAAATCTCATTTGCAGCATAACTGACAACAAAGGCATTACATGGTGTATGCCCTGCATATTCAGCAGACTATTTCTTGCCTTTGTAAGTTATTTCTAACTTCTAATGAAAATACCGAGCGATCAGCTGATGATCTTTTTTATTTATTAATAGTCTGTAAAATTAAGTGTGTCTAATCAAAGAATGGATCCTTTCTTAAAAGTGCAAGGTGGAATGCCTTAGACCAGTGGTACAAAAAGCAGATGTTCTTTACTGCAGTAAATCTTTCTTTGGGTACTTTAGGAAACAGAGACTTAAACAAAACATTAAATTGAAGAGGATTCTGAGGTGCAATCACTGCCAGCCACAGAAATTCTATTTGAATATATATTTTCTCTGCATTTGTTTCCAAACTGTAATTCCATTCCGTGATTAAAAAAAAAAAAAAAAAAAAAAAAAGAAGAATGGTTTGATATTTTGGTCTCTCAGGGCAGCATCTGAATAATCACATGCAAAGTGATCTATTATGTATTTATTGAAAATAGTATTGCATGGCACAAATGTCCATTTTATTCAGAAAGGTAATTTTTTAAACATCTATTGTAGCTGCCTCACTAACGTCCAGGGGTTTTTGCCATACACACGGCACAGATTTTTTTGATTATGTAGATTTTTTTTTCCCCCCTATTGCAGTTTCATATGCAAAGCATGCATCAGCCACATCCATGCTATCTCCTAAAGCAGTCATTCTGAAACCCAATCTGAGGACAGTGCAGACTAAATAAAATTTCATTTTGATTTGGCCTCCCGCTGAGAATGGGACTGCTTTGTTTCAGCCGACAGAACCAGCAAGCCAGAAAGGTATGTCCTGTTTTGCATGGCTGATGGTGTGACTTGAGGATCACAATCAGGCCGTTCATGCTCTCAGGGCTCCCGCATCTCATCCACATCCTGTACGTCTTTCTCTTTTCCTTGCCATTTGCTTTCCTTCTGTGCCGCCTGCCGTCTACCTGCAGGGCAAAGCTATGGCAGACCCTCACACTATTGTTTACTTTGGCATATGTTTAATAGCTGCATGGCTGTTTCAGGGTAGGGGTTTTCTTTTCTTTTTTTTTTTTCCCCTTTTTTTTTTCCCCCTCCCCCCCCACCTCCGCCTTTGTTTTTTCCCTTCCGTATCCACATTCACTTTCCTTTTTCTCTAGGTGTTGAATACACAAATACTGACTTAAAGGAAAATTATGTTAGTACTGCTTGCAATGCTTCAGAGATTTTACTAAGAGATTTGTAATGTAGAGTTTTATTGTAAATCTGAGGAAACATTTAACAGCTTTGAAGGGCTTCAGTTTTCACAGCCCTTTATTGCTGTTTAGGCAGAAAAGCAGTCACCCATTATAGTCAGGAGAGGGAAAAAAAAAAAAAACAACACCCAAATCACCACTCTTAGGAAGGGGTCTGGCTGCTTTGCCATCTTCACATGCTTCAGAGATACAACTGCAGTGTTTGGTTAGGGGAACATCAGTAAATATTTCTCCCTCTAAATATTAGCATTTATCTTAAAGCCAGTTCGCATGCCAGGAGAGACTGTACAGCAGACTCCTTGCTGCTGCTGCTGCTGCTGCTACTGATGTCCCATCTTTTGGAGGAGGTGTTGGCGTTCAGGGCAAGGACCACTGTTAAAGTCTCTGGAGCAGGTTTTGTACAGGGCAGTAGGATGCCTGAAAGACTCCTTACAATGTGAACTTACTCCTCAAGGGTGTATTTCTCTGTCAAAGCTAGACAATCTCTTGCCTGTGAATAATACTCTAGAAAAAAATATGTGGTTCTATGGTTTTGTGGGGAGTTTTTCATGTTAAATAAAATTAGCATAAAATTTTCCTCAGATAAAGGACAAATTTTAATTTTTATTACTGTGCATTTCAAGATGGACAATGTCCTGTTTTCTTAGGTAATATATAATCATAAGTAAAAAAAAATTCAACCCTTAACAAAAAAACAAAAAATGTAGCATACTCTATAGTGTATTATATGAGAATGTATGTCTTTGAGGTGATGTACAAACACAAAATTATTATTGCATGCAACATGTCTTTGTGGTAGGTGACATTAGTAACAGCAGGTTGTCAAACAAAGTCTTAAGGAACATACATGGTCAATTATAGCATTCTCTGCTCAGCTTAGGGAGTTTTATTCCCAGCTTTTATATGTTACTACAACTCTACAACTTTCCTCTTACAACGATATTCATATTTCAGTTTCTGACTTTCTGAGGTGGCCAGGGGTGTAGGCCTTTGGCATAACCATGTGGATCATTCCGAGGCAGAGTATGGAAAATTCAGTTTCTTCCCATCTTTCTTACTTGGGTGGGGGGGGAGAAAAGAAAAAAAAAAGTGTGGAGTTAAGAGGCGAAGGTTCATCCAACAAAAGTTTTTGAGAAGAACAGAGGTAAAAATAAGATGTCTCACTGGCCTTCATGTAAGGAAGGTTAGGCAAAATTTGAGTTTCAGCTGCATGCATTAACCTTGGAAAACTCCAACAGGATGTTCTGCACATGGCAGAGGGCAGGATGTAGTCCTGCATATTTTATTACTCGGAGATGTTTACAAAGTGAAATGCAGCTTGAGAAGACTTTAAAGAAGCTATCTGTAGTGATGTAACATTTCCTTTAACAAATTTGACTGTAAGGAAACTACAGAGAGACTATATTTATAGGAAACAAGAACTACAGCTTTTTAAATGGATACAGTGGGAAAATGATAAGTTCTATATTTTCTTCAGTATCTCTAATCCTTCTGCTTCACCCCCTCAGGTATCATTGGGATGTCTTCCAAGTTACCAACTCTGCATTTTAATCACAGTTTATAAAAATGAGTTCCAACTTTACATTTATCATAATTTCATTTTAACAGTTAAATACAAGTTTCAAGAGAAACTAAACTCTAGGTATTGTGCAAGAGTGTATCCTAGCTCCTTCATGTCAGAACTCACAGTCCTAGCAGGCTTTTTCTTCAGGGCAACAATAACTGTCAATAACTTCAGGAGCTTTTAAATAATTTAAATAAACAGCTACACATGGACCACTTGGAAATAGACATCATCTTTATATAAAATACTGAAGGAAATAAATAGAAGTATTGTTTCTTTATTTTCAGAGATGAAGTCTTTTTTAGAAGAGTAATACTTGTTACGTTAAAAGAGAATAGTCTTAGCTCCAGAACACATTTGGTGTTCTGGATACTTCTTTTATTAATTACATAACTCTTGTATTTAAACATGAATTTTTGCAAACTTTATTCTGGTGTTGTTAAGAGATCAAAGTACCTTTTTTAGATTGTTTTATTAGAGCTGTATCTTGTGGTCATATTCTGGATCAGTAAAAGGACTGAGTGGGTTTTAGAAGTTAATTTTACATTTATCACTCCTACATTAAGAAAAAAAAAGTAAAAATATTAATCCAAAGTTCAGAAACAAAGATCTCATTCTTAGATAGTCTAAAAAGGCTGCCCTCAGTGGACTTTGCATCATTCCCCCTTATTTATATTTATGTGTTTAAGAAATGAATCAGATCCAAAATCCCAAAATGGTCACCTCTTACACACTATAATTAAAATAAAACATAAGATACTTGAGTATGCAAAATACCTATGTGTTTATTCTTTAATGCAGAGTACTTAATAATTCTCAATCTCTGGCTTTTCTCTCACTTTTTGTGCTTTACCTGAATGAGGTGACATGACTGCGATATCATATCCCTGCCCAGAATGTGGCAGAGAAAACATATTATCTCAAACAGAGAATATATGGCAAATTGGAAATTAGATGAATGCACTCAGGAGACAAGTGCATACTTGTAATTATATATATATATATATATATATGTATGTATACTTGCATGTAAATTAGCTATGTGATTCTACTATATATATGTGTGCATGTATAACTGTGTGTGTAAAGATAGACATATATGCAGGACACGGTCACCAGAGACCAAAAAATAATTCATGGGCAGATATTGTTCCTATCACCAAATAGAAGATGAGATTCTGCAAAACCAGTACATTTTCTGGTCTCCAGCCCATTGGAAGCTTTCAACATATCCATAACTATTGTCTTAGGAAATTCTTCTAAATCAGATTCATGGTCATCTGCCTAAAAACATGCTGAGGTCAATAGGATCCCGGACATGAAGGTTTGACTGCAGTATCAGGGCCTAAAGAATTGGCAGTAGCCCCTTGGGCAAGCCAGGACAGACTAATCAACAAAACTTTGGGAAAAGGTAGCAGACTTGGGACCTGTCAGCAGAACTAAGGGATAACTCATTCTTATTCAACTCAAACACCTCATACTGATGTTCTTACGTTACACACCTGATCAACACCAATAAAAAAGATCTGAGAAACTGATGGAAGATACCATAAAATGCATACCAAAGGGCAATTGACTAGGAGCAGATACTATAAAATTGTGTATCAAAGGAAAGTATTAACATCTTATCAGCAGGTATAAGCATCATATTCACAGTCCAAAAGGGGCGAGGAATAGAATTGCTTTAGTTTGGGATATTTTTACCAAATAGAAATTGATTCCTTAGAAATAAAAAAATAAAAATTAAAGTTAGATTTTATTCAAAAAAGTAAAGTAAATCATAGTCTTACTGTTCAAGTTCACTGGAGCAACAGTTTAAGAATGAATGCTATGACTTAACCCTTCATTTGATAATGCTTCAGGCTTTCAGAAAGTTTCCTTTCTTGTCCATAAAAATAAAGCACCAGCTTTCTCAGTTTTAAGGAGATGTTCTCCACTTCAAGGAGATATTCTTCCTGTAATTCTTGTTTTAAATGAAAATCTAATGAAATAATCTTAAGTAGTTGATCAAATGTCTGTGTGTAAACAGAAAACCAGCTTTGGACCAAAGTTAAAACAGCAGAGTTAACAAGCAGGCATCAACTCTGTTCAGGAGTAGAGGCAGAACCAAAGAGCTTAGTCCAGCAGCTATATGTAAATCTAATATTTCCTGAATGGGGAGAGAAGGAAGTTTGGAAACTGTAAAAAAAAAAAAAAAACAATAACAATGACCAGAAAGTCATGTTATTTGTAACTTATACACACCAGTGGAAAATCCATCACTGGAATGACTTTATTAGAACAAAGTTATACCCAGGGAGACTCTGTCTCTAAGTAGTATAGTTTGATAGGTATTCAAAGAACAGAAGAAGTTTGGAGTCTTACTAAGACAAATATTGAAAGATTTTCTCAAAACAAAATGCATGTTGACCTCCCGTGTATCAGGGTATATAAACATGTTAAGATCTTTTTATTATATTGAAAAAATAGACAATGTGTATATTAACTATTTGTCAGCCTTATCAAAGGTTGAAAAAATAAATTTTGTTTACAAAATGTGAGTGGTTGGAAGAAATTATTAGTGAATATCTAATGCACATTATACAGCACAGAAATGGACTACAGATTAATAAAAGTATCCTCTCCTTCATTAAGTGTTCTTTACCCTGTGGGGGTGGAGAAGGTTAGGTTATAGCTGCATTATGTCCTCACAATAAAAATACATTTAGTCTCCTAGCATCTACTGCAATTGGTTATTCATTATATATAATTTTCTTTATTTTTGAAACCCTTTCCTTCTACCAGCTGTCTGACAAAGGGAAGTGTGAAACATTCTGAAAATAAACTTTTGGAATCATTTGCATTCAATGGGAAAATTCCACTAGTAACATAGTAGTCAAGAAATTTTTCTAGTGATGGGCAAATCTCAGAAGATTCAGAGGACTGTTTCAGACAAATATAACAATATCAAGGTTTGTCTACAGTGTTTTGAAAAACAGTCTATACTTCCATCGTATCCAGGAATCTCCAAATAATTATTTTTTACTGTTGTTTGTTAATAATATCTAGTTTTACTTCTATCACCTCCTGAGGTTCCTTTTCTTTACCAAGCAGAGCAATGTCTCCTTATGGGTGATAGGCTACATTTCAGAGGAAATGAATTAATTCTCCAATCCATGTTTCTTTCAGGAGTAACCCACAAAATATTGATGCAGAGAACAGCCACAGGACATACTAGGAAACATTTTCTTCTACAGATTTTTTGGTTGGTTGAGTATTTTTTTCTCTTTCTCCTCTGAATTAAGATTTTTCCTAGATTCACCTATTGCCCTTTTCTGTGGCAATAACAACAGGACACCTTAAACTGGAAACAAGAGAGGTAGTTCTAGGGGACAACTTATGGTATCCTCTCAATCTCATTTTGACGTGGGAAATCACAAGTAAATAAAAATAAGTAAGTTCAAAAGAGTAAGGGGAGGAAAATGAAATAAATCAAACCAAAGGAAAAGACTATATACAATCCACCAGTACCTCAGTTACCTTGGCCATACTGTAAATGCTAAATCAATTTTCATCTAATGAAACCGGAAATCTGGAGCCACTTTGTGTAGGGTGGTGGGAACATGGGAGAAGTGGATTTAATTTTCATGATTCTTCTCTCTTTTTTTTTTATTTTTAAGATATTCAATTAAGATCTCAAATTGTGCTTTAGAGACATAAAATGAAAAGACTGTTTCTGGATTAGGCCCATCTAGGAACAAAGAACCACGATCAGCCGTAAGTACTGAGGGCCTTTGGAACTCCCTAAGAACAGGGAAGGCTCACTTAAGGTCCTGAGTAAAGCAGACAAGGCTACTCGACTTGGGGAAGAAAACAGAAATTCTTTTAATCCACCATCAACCAAAACATAACAAACAGAAAACATAAAAAACAGAAAACAACACAGAGTGGTACCTTGACGAAGAGCACAACCAGCCCTTTAAGACCACTTTCCCTTCACCCCTCTCTGTTCCCAGGCTCAGAGCCCTTAACCCAGTCTCTTTACCTCCTCCCCACACTGAACAGGTCTGGGACGCAGAGAATGGATGTTTCAGCCTGTCCCAGTGGCTCCTGATGCTTGTCTTTCCTCAGATAGACAGACTCCTCTCTGGTCCACCCTTCTCCTTCTCAGGGTACCTCACATACTCGGCAGCCCTGCATGGGCCGCTCCAATGTGCATTCATCCCAAAGGCTGCAGCTCCTCTCTGCCTTCTGTGTGGATTTACTCTGGGGCCCGCAGGCTCTCCAGCACAGCCTGCCCTATGGCCGCTTCCTCACACAGTCTCCTGCCCATCTGGGAACACTCGTCTGGAGCTGCTGATGGCTCTCAGTCCTGCCATTGCCCTCCATGGGTAGCAGGGGCACAGCCTTCGTTTTCACCATGTGCTGCAGAAGAGTCTCTGGTCTGGCATTCATCCTCCCTTTCCCCTCCTCTGACGGTGGAGTTCATATGGTCGCTTCTATGTTGTACTAGTTCTACACTTTCTCTTCTAGTGCAGATTTCCCTTCATAAATGGTGATGGCAAAGGTGCCAGATTGGCCTCGATGGACTGCAGGAGGGTCTGCCTCAGAGCTGGGGGATGTTTTGAGAACTGCTTACTGGGACAGCACTGCAGCCCCCTCCCCCTGTTACCAAGCAAAAAATGGCTCCACCGAAACCCATGATATTAAATAAAAGCTGCCTTTAGTTAGATCAGCTAGAAGAGCAAAAGAGGTGTGGATGTGATCAGGTTAAAAATGATAACTCACCTTAAGGACCCTAAAAATAGAACTGAAAGAAGCACATCAGTATTGAAGAGCAAGGGGGCTTGAACAAAATTCTGAAGATCCCCATAATTAACTGGCACAGGGTCAGATGAACACTTATTAAAATGCAACAAAGCACAATGGGATGTCTCAAACATGGAGTTTCAATCTTAGCCATGAATTTCTTGGTTTTGTCAGTTTTAGCTAGGCTTGCCATGTTATTTTAATAAGTACTTTTTCTCTATATATTACCTTTGAGAATTTAGGGGGAACATATACATCAAAGAGTTAAGAGGGCAATTTATAAACAATTCGGGGAAAGTCCTCCATAGAAAGTATAGGAAGACTGACATTATGGTGATATTTCAAGATGTATTTGTATCTGATATTTGAATGCAGTGAGATAAATGCATCAATTTACCTTCCAATTTCAAAGCCAATAGTAAGCCTTCATTAATAAATAGTGTTATCCCTGTGCAATATTCCTATCTTACCCTAATGCTGCTAAATACCATATATTGTCAGCCCCTCTTTTTACAGCATCAATACTCTTAAGCTGCATCTTTCAGCCAAGTTTGATGAAGATCAATATTTCACTTCACAATTTATCCACATCAACACTCACTCCACCCTCATCCAAAAGCAGATGTCCAGGCAGAAAATGTAGATGAACTATCTTGAGAAAAGGACTTTAAAGATTTCTTGACCATAAGTATCTCTTGTTATCACAAAGAGAAGTCCCTGTTTAAAAGCATAAACTCCATCTAATTCCATTTGATTTTAACACTATTCTAATTTGGATTTGGTTTTCAAGTTAAAATGTATTGTTGGAATTGGATGATTAAAGATAAGTGAAAAGTATAGAGAGCTATGGGAATTCCTGAGATGTGAGGGATCTGGAGATGTCAAGACAAAGGCAAGACAGGAAGAAGATTAATACTTCCTCAGCTTCAACAGCAGAGGTAAAACTATACCTCATTTCTTAACATTCAGACATGTTGTATTATATGTATTTATTGAAAGTTTTAAAAATAAAAATACAACCCATAGTACATTGTTACATTAGGATTTACAGATGTTTGCTCATATCATAATATGTTGGCACAACAGGAGAATGTTATGAGTAGCTGATTGGTCTGAAGTCCTCAAGTACATTGTTTTATGGCAGCATGTTTGTTAATGTATTTCATTCCATCAATTTATTTCTTTTTCCCAGGTGTATTTTGAAGTGCAGTAATGTTTAGCTGCATGTATGTGGGAGGGATTTGGGGTGTTCTTTTTTCTTTAGTAAGTAAAATTATAACATCTTGGATTTTGAAATTACTTCATAAATTATTTTAAGTTTTCTTTGCATATGTGCATACCCACACACACATATTTACCACTTGGAGGACAAGTTGGATAAAGCAGAAGTGTAATATCACACCTCCCCTCTCCCAAATAAAGGACTGGCCATCAGTGGGTACCCAAAATGCTATGTACTCACTGGAATGCAAAGATCAAAACACTCTATAGACAACTGTCAAGAATGTGGCCTCAGATCCTCACTGCTGGGTGACAGTTCTCTTGTAGTCATGGCTCAAGTAAGCAGCAGTCTTGGGATACACTGACAAATGAAAACCTGGTCATCCAAATTCCTGCCCTCCCAATTTGTTATGCTTAAAGGAGCTGAAGTCAAATGTGCCCCCAAATGTGTGACCGCAGCCCACGATGAACACATTGTGAGGTTTTCTTGTGGGAAAAGTAGGAGCTGTAGATTGTTTAAAACTGATTGGATTTGCTTCAGTGAAGGAGGAAGTGAACTAGAATAGGAGGGAATGAGAGAAAGAGTCTCAAGACAAGGCAGAGACAGAAGTTCTCGGGACACAGATTTGACTATGTGGGTAGAAAAAGAAAACTGGTGAAGGGAAAGCTTTTGCTTCAGTTTCTTATATGATAAATTGGATAAGCTTTTGTTCAGTCTTTCCAGTAGGGTTACACCAAAGGTTACACGGCATTTGTGTCTGCCCAAAGGATAGTGAATAACCAAGAATCCACTTGAACCAGAGGTGTAAAATATATTGACACCTGTCTGAATTTCAGCTCTTCTTTGTATTTCTCCTACCTTTTCTAGTGAAAACAGAAATTTCCTCCTCATCCTTCTGTCTGTGAGTCCTTCTCATCTTCTGAGACCTCCTAAGAACGGTACAATAAAGGAGACAAGTCCTTGTGGTGGTCTGCTAAAAGCACAAACATAGTTACAGCATGGGACTGTGAAACCAATAGTCATTACTTCAGTAGGACTGGCACTCACATCAATTTGCTCTTTGAGTTTCTGAAAGCCCATCAGAAAACAAGACACTTTTAATTTAGAGTGGTTCATGAAATTAGTATTGCAGTAAATGCATCTTCCTGAGCCAAGATCCTGGAAAGCCTGTCAGTTTTGTGAACCATACTATTGCAGGTCATTCTAATCTATTTGAGCTCGCTTCCCTGAGAAGGAATGTGAGTTTTCTCTGTCTGTGAAGAACATAGTTCCCCATGACTCTCTGTCCCAGAGAGTGGGACAACAGGAACAACAACAGGAACATCCCTTACACTTATTTGTTCATCAAAGAACTCATTCTATCCTCATCCTCTGCAGATCTTCATCAGTTTCTCAAATCTAGATGTATCTATATATTTCCACTGATCCTACTCTATATTTTTATCTATTTTTTTTTTCTATGATGCCCAAAGCTGTCTTTCATAGTCTTGCTCTGTGGAAAGCCATTATGCATAAAAAAAAAAAAATCCAATGCTACCGTAAGCCTATAAAAAAACCTAATATGTCTTGCTTTACTGTTTACTGTTCTAAGCAGAATTCATGGACAGTACGCTCAGTATTTCCAGGCACTCATTATTCAGTTACAGTGATGTACTACCATAGCCACTCTCGACGCAGAGACTACCTGTACACTATATGAGCTGTTGATGCAGTGATGCTAAGCCTACTGGTATACATCATGCATGGATCATACACTCGAAGACATGGTAGCCTGACTTCCCTGATGTCCCAAGAAAACCCCAATTTTGGTGTGAGGAGCCAATGAATCTTAGTTGAAACTATTCTTCTAGCCAAGATTTATTCATTGCTACAGAGAAACTAAAACATGGATTATGTCACATGGCAGATGCAGGGCACTGAAGCTAAGCAGAAATCCTGGCTGAGTGAGTACAGCCTTCCTTAAGCCACATTTTCCCTGCAAAGCCCCTTTATCTTGGCCCTTTACCAGCCCCGTAGTCTGAGCTTCACCCAGCAGAATTCAAAGCACCATTTATTTTTAAGGCTAGAGTAGACTTTAGTGTGGACTCTCGGTAACTGATGTGTCATAGGACTTTTGTATCAGTGTTGTGGTCTCCATGTTTCCATGTCATTATTGACATCCAGTGTCCTTACATCCCCTGAAAACCACCTACTTGTCCAACCTTGGGTGGGACATTTTTCTGTGCAGAAAAGTATGACAGAACTGCATCCTCTGACTTTTCATGCTCCTTCCTGTCCTCCTGGAGCACAGGTTCACAAGCATCCTGCCCCTTCTACCATCTGTTCTGTCTGCAGAAGTCCACATCTCAGCAGCTATTTGAAAGTGGAAAGAAAGCAATCCTGGGAAAGTCGTCCCACAGGCTTGGCTACCACACAAAAGGAAATTTCCAGGTAGAATTCATTTCCTGGTCTTCTTCCTGTCAGTAGAACAGGTTTACTTAAGCAATAGGTTATTGTCTTCCCACACTGAAAAGAAAGTGTGCATTAAGCTTGTTTTTCATTAACACTTTCAACACATTAAGTAGATTGTCCTCGTAGATCTCACACAAAGAAATTGCTTCTTACTGTAGAAACTAGATAGTAAAATTTAACATCACAAGGAACAAGACTCTCTTCATCAGTTAGACCATGAAAACAGCAGGACCCTGAACACTCCTGAGAGATATTTACATGACTTATTCCTGAAATTTGCCAGCTGTGGACACAGTCTTTCTAGCTGCAGTAAGTCTTCTTCTCCGGTGCTTAACTTTTCTTACAACTAGTTTGGTTTTTTTTTCTTAATGTCTAAGCCAAATCTCTCTTGCTGTATTTCAAGGCTATTACCTCTTGTCCTATCCACATTGGGCTTGTCATACAGATTATTCTCTTACATATCTCTCAGCTGCTATCATTTCTCTTTCAGTCTTCTTCTAGAGAGAATAAGTACAATTGCTTGACCCTTCATTCATAGGTCTTATTTTCTGAACATCTCATTCTTTTCTGACCTCTGCACTTCCAATTGTCCATGTCTGATTTTAAGGATAGTGGTCAGAAAGTAGACACAGTATATCACTGGAAGCTTCACTAACACCAAGCAGAACTCAGATCATGTGTTCTTTCTTCCCTAAGAAAAGGATGTTTTATTGATTTTAATCCACAGTGCATCTGCTCTTCTGGCTGTAAGGGGTTGTTATGTAATAGCAGTTAGATTTTTTAATGCACTTTTTAGGCAGCTAAGGAATGGGTTTTTAGCATTTCCAGCATTTAAAGCATTCTACAAGAAATTCTTGCAGATTTTTGTCGTCATTTGCATTTGCAATACAATTGTAAGGCAGACAAATATTTTCACCATTTTTCCAAAGAGGCTGCAGGACTGCAAAACATGCTCTACAAATGCATATTTTGTCTTGTGCCTTGTGAGGAGAAAAAAGGTTGCTGCATTCTTCTGCACAGCCTTCTGCAATGTGTTTGAAATCTCCTTCCACAAAACATGATTATTCAATGAGTGTGTTCATAGTGCAGGTTTCGAAGCCAAGTCTCTCTTCTTAAGGGCTCTCAAAGGTGCTTAACTGTAAGCTCATATGATTAATATTTTGTTCATTTCTGCATTTTCCATTTAAATACCTAAGTTTTGGTCTTTCATGTGCCTCAGAGCACTTTGCCAAATTCTTTTATCCCTCTTGGGACAGCCGGTCAAGGGGAAGGGCAGCTGCGGAAGATAGGACCAGAAAAGAACCTGAAGGAGAGTCTTCGAGTGACAAGAGAGAGCATTTCTCTGAGCAGAGATGAGGCAGAAACACTCATCTCTATACCCTATCCCAATCCAGAATATGGAATATTTCTAAGTTTTCTTAATTTATCACGTTTCTCTAATGTCAAACACCTGAAACTCATTTAAAAATGTGTCTGTCATCCCTCACATGGCTGATCCACCAAAAAATGGCAGTGTACTAAGGCCACTAGGTTCTCAGTAACTTCAGTGACAGAGGTTTTCAATGTGCAACAGAGGTTTCCAGTCTCTAAATGACACATGTCCAAATCAGAATGGTTCTACCTAACCTCACTCATGCCATGCCTATATGCTTTTTACTTGGTTTTTCGATCTTAATTTAGCCTTCTTGTTTGTATGTTTTCTATGCATGGATATGCATTGTAAAATGTGATGTCACCTCAATTGCCATCACTGCTAGTGTCTTTGCACATGATGCAATCTGATGTTCCAGTGACATATTTTCACATGCCATAAATTGACTTCACAGTGGGCCATAGTTCAGCACAACAGGTACACCAAAATATTTTTAAAGATTTCTATTATTTAAAAAAAATTATAAAACAAACCAGAATCAAGAACAATGGCAGCAGATAGAAAGAGAGGTTCAGGGAGAGGACCTTCTTTTGCTATTTGCAAGGGGGATGCAAATGCAGTTGTGCAGTATAAACCACATATTATATTTTTCATCTTTAATGTGTTGTGATAAAAGTAGTTTTCTTACCAGTATAACATGTTTCATTAATACAATGTTTAAATAATTAAATACAGCAACTCTGGAGGCAATGGCTGAGATAAAAGTTTGTAGGCAATCCATTATTGTGATCAGACAGTACTTCTTAAAACCCATGGAGATGTAATTCTGAAGTCAGTTGTTTAATAAACTATTACATTTTAATATAGTTTTGTTCTTGTCAAAGGGAATGATTCATTTCCCCTCTGTCAATTGTTCCAGCTGAAGTTATTAGTGGTTCCAGGGTTGAGGGGGTGCTGGGTTCCTGTTTGAATATCATTACCATGCTGTTCCCACTCTCTAGATGTTGCCACTGTAACGTTATGCATATGATCTTTACTGGTTATAATTATTTTGTAGGGATAGTAACAGCCATCATTTGAATCTTCAATATTGATATATTTCATTAAGTTTAATTCTGTTGGCAGAGAGTAAGATATTGGTTAAGGGGGATATATAATTAGTTGTAGTAGGATTAAATGAATATTAGTATACTCTAATAATGGGTATCCCAGAAAGAAACCTATCAAAACCATTAAATAGAGAGACTTTAATGGCAGACAAACTAAACATTACCTCTGCTACTGAATTTGTCATAGTTTTAAACAGAATTGCTTGCTGAAGTTTTAATATGATCTTCCCTTTCATTTTTCATTATCAAAATAGATTTTCTAAGAAATATATATTTTAAAAAAGAAAAAAAAACACAAAAGCCTGTTCTTTTCTCTTTCCCCTCCTATGAAGATTTTAGTTATGTAATTTTCGGGTGTAAGTTTAATATTATCTGTTAGGCTCCTTCTTTTGCAAGTTGCTGCCAGTTGAGAAAATGCTGTTAAGGATAGCCTTGCTAATCAGTTAAAACATTCTCCATATGCCCATCCACTACTGGTAACAATCGAGGATGGTGTACTTTTCCACGTTAATTCTGCATAGAAATGACAAGAGGGCAAAGACCAGGATGGAAGCTCCCACGGTGCCTTGAGCTGGTCATTGTGACTCACCTGCTGTGAAGGATGTCTCAGTGCAGTGTGACAGGTCCACGAAGATCAGGGACCGAGGACCTTTCCACAAGCATTTGCTTATCAGGGGTCTCAGCAACACATAGGATTATTTATGGCTGAGTCCTTTACCACAGCACTTACAGTTCTGAGATAAAAAGCACGCACCAGAGTTCCCACCGCCTCTCCAGCTGAAGAGATGGAAATTGGCATTATTTGAAATTCAAGGAGTTTTTAGTGTACACAGGAATAATCCAAAAGTGGAACGGGATTTGTTATTAACTGTAAATCCCCTTTCCCTTAAGAAAACCAGAGTAAATGCAGGAAATAAGCTCCCATTTATATACCATAGAGACAATGCTTCATTGTCACTTATATTTTAAAGTCACAAGTGAAAAGTAAATGGAAAGTGGGAGCAAATATCAAGGTGTTAGTGGCATTGATATTTCCACAGAGCGGTCAACAGGAATTTTTGTAGTTTTGTTGCAACCAATGAGAGAAGTCTCACATATACAGAATATTTGATGGTTATTCTTTAAAGTATGTGTTATTCTGCATCCAAATCAAGAGGAGAGGAAGTTTTTTACTATATAACTTCTGCACATTTCATGTTCATCTACTCTGTACATTGCACTGTTTTAAGAAACTTGTAAATATTCCTTTGAACACACAAAAAATAATGCTAAAATATTTCCAAGTGTGTATTTCCAGAATGTCTGAAACCTATTGTACTTGTGAGACATGTAAGATTTATTTAAAAAGAGCTACAAGCAGAAAATCTTCATACATGCTATACAAATTTTGCTCAGTCCAGTTTAAGTTCATCGTTATCAAGTTTTCCCTTACAGAGAAGCGTTTCTAAAAAGATTACTATTCCACAATCATGTACAAATTCTCAGGAAAATACTAACATTCCTTCCTTGTATTAATTTATTCTCTTTAAATTATGTTTAGGATAGTCTGCCATAATCTACCTGGGTTTCCACATGACTAAGGCAATCCTGGCTGTCTGTGTCCTAGTGCAGAATCCACTGCAGACATATTGTATGTTCTCAAACCTACATGGCAGTCCAGTTCTCCTTAAAAATTGTCCTCAGCATTACCCATTCCATTTTTCTTTCAATTGTGTTCAAAAGATTTTTCCATTTTCATTGTCAGTCTCAGAGTTTCAGCCTTACAGGAGGCAGTAGGCAGAATGCACGTGCTGTACAGTTTTGGCTTCAGGCAAAGTGGCATTTTTTCTGTAAGAATCTGTCTTAGTTACTCAACACCATCCATCCCACACCAATATTATTTTTTCTCTCTCCTTCTTGGTCACTATCTCTTAAACTGCTTGACCCAGATAGATATTTCCTTCCAACCCCTAAATTGCATGCACTATAATCATGTTGAGTAAATCTCACTGAGCATCTGTGTAGTAGGAATATTTGTAGGAATATTTGTCAAAACCATTGTTTTCTTGTTTGGCATAGTTTAATTTTTCTCTCTTTTCTTGTGATTCTCCAGAGCAGAGTTGCGTGCAAACTGTTGCATGCTGCAAAGAGTGGTAATGTAAAGAGATTTTACTGTTGTGTATTAACATTTCTTTGATTATTATGGTTTCTACAAAGATGGTTTATATGTAGGAGAATGCAGATACAGGGGAAAGCTAACTTTCTGTCAATATGCTAATTGTATTGTAGATGTCTGTCAATCTAAAATGTCATTTTTATCACATACACTTTGGATATATACACACAGATCTTTGCAAACTACTGTACCTTGTATGTGTAATGCTGGAGGCATTGGGTCCATATAAAATAACAAAAGATTTCTTGTTTTTCATGATAAAGTCAGAAGAAACAGTGGTGTTCTTGATACCTATGCGTCACTTTTAGCATTGTGGTAGCCTAGGCACTAGCATAATAGAAGCATCAGATAAAATAATAATACTCAAATGATGTTTGCAAAGTTGAGCTGGTAAATGTCAAAGGTGATTTGAAGTGGGCAAGAGTGAGTCTTAACAAATCAACTAGGGGCTGCTGGCAATTGTTTCTCTTCTCAGTTCTTATTGAAACTAATATTGGACAAATTGAAAGAGTGATTGCCTTAGAGCCCTTGCAATGTCTTCACCAATCTCTTGCCCATTTCCATAAAAAATGGGAGTGAAAATGGCAGCTGACTTTTTTTGACCTCTCTCAATTTCACTGTGGCTCCTGCCGGAGGCCTGAAAAAGCAGTTTTTCAGGCAGACCATTATCTGCCATAGCAAGTTAGTTGACAGAGAAATTGAAAAATATCAGTCAAATAATCTATTTAAGCCTGGTCTTTCTGCACGTGTTATGATCTGAACAGTAGCAAACCAGCAAAAAAATAAAAGCCTCAATTTGGAAGTGGATGAACAAGTGGAGTTAGTTTCCTTACCAGATATTTTATTTTATGTCAAATTCTTCTTTTTCACTTCTACCCTCCCAACTTGACTATCAGCTTTATAGTGAGATAAGAAGCTAGCCAGACTACCTGAATCCTCATCCTGTTTTTACTCCTGACTTACTGGTTTCTGCCATTCTGGAATCATGGAACAAGAGCTATTTTGTTCCACTTGCCTTGCTAACTCATTTCCCTGCCATCTACTATCTTTCCTTAGATTCCCCAAAAGATCATCACTTTGATTTCATAACAAGTTGCAGAAACATTTCCTTCTTCTAAGATTACTTTCATAACCTTTTTCTTCTTAGAAACTTACAGTCCTGCTAAAGTTTCTTTTCTCTATAAAGGCTAAAACCTGTCTCGTTTTCTAGGCATATCAGGGGTGTGCTGACAGTTACCCTCAACTTCCCCTGTAACCAAATACAGAGTTCTTAAGTTTCCCTTGAAAGTGGGTCAGGCTATCTAGTACAGGATTTACTCTTAAGAATTGTGTTTCTCTTCTAGAGAGAGTTTTGAGGAACTACTCTCTTATCCTTTACTCATCTTTCAAGTACTTAAAATAAGGTAGAGAACTGGAGGCTCCATGACTTTGGAGAACCCTTAAACTGACCTAAGTCCATGCAGCAGATGATTCATCCTAACAGTGTTGAGACTACCCAGCAAATATCTGACCTCATCAAGTGAACATCTTAGACCTTATTTTCACCTCAGCTGTCTACCATCAAGCTGATTCTTTCTGCCTCAACCCCACATTTCCAGAAGGTAACAAGACCACTACAGTCCTTTCTTCCCTCCCACATCTTACAGTATATATTTCCTTTATTCTCTCCCAAATTAGCTGTGGGTTTCAGAGGTTCTCTCACAACTACTTCTAACTGTACTCTGCTTGGATTTCTAGGCCTATCTTTCCTGGATTGTTGCTCAGTCATCCACCTCTTCTTACCTTGGGGAAGTAGGTTTCTTTCCCTCTCCTCTTTCTCAAAAGCTAAGCACTTTGAAGAGACATTCATGATTCCATCTGGGAAAGAGTTTAAACCTTTTTTTGCCAACCATGACAATCACAGAGGATTTTTCTTGCTGTAGTTTCAGGGCTAGAAGTGTCCAGGTGCTCTTTCTTAAAACTTTGTTTTCTTCTGAACATAACCCTTCTTGCTGTGAGATTTAAAAAGCACGTAACATTTGCCTCTGGAATATCTTAAGAATTTGGATAAAATTTCAAGGTTAATCTCTTGTAACTGAAAATAAGATTTTGATTGTAGTGAGTTCTGGATTATTTAACGTAACGTGATTGCTGCATCAGAAGCAGATTTTTTTAAAAAAATACAGATGCAGTTTTGCAACAAGAAGAAAAAAATGTTTCCTTTTGTATGAGTGGAAAGAAACAATTTATTCTTCAGAGACTTGTTCTCACTTTTCACCTTCTTCCACTGTGAAGAACCACCGCGTTTAAGGACAGAATTATTAGATATGTTCAGACAAAAAGTGTCAGATCCATTTGGTTTCTATCAGCAATCATAAGCTAGCAGTAGGGAAGGAACCATGTGAAAAATAAAGACATTAAAGCAGCAAAATCAGAGACAGTCACAACTACCATTCTGAGACTCATTTGAGATAAGTTATTGACTGACCATATTATAAAGTTATAATGCCAAAGCAGCAGCTCAACCTTTCTGCAGAGCCATCCTAGTTTCTAGTGGAATTAACACATGCATGCCATGTTACTGCAAAATACTGCCATAATTGGCAGTTCATTAGGTGATGCGCTACAACTAGGTTGGACAACCATTTTTCTGATTTCTTATTTCAGAAAACTCGATTATCAGGCAGGTGCAAAGCTTAAAGGTACAGAACAAAATCTGATGTATTTCTTGCCAGTTTTTCATTACTGTGTGACTTTTCTCCAGTTTATTGTTTTCATTTTATCTCATTTATTTTTATTTCAGTTTGTCAGACTTTAGGATTCCAGAGTTATCCATCTACTAAGAGATAATATAACCAGATAAAGTGTAGATTCCAACTAACAGTGTCCTCCCTTACAGTGCTTCAGTGTTGTGAATGAGCTCTTCAGAGCTTGCAGACTGAATATCATTATTTCACTCACAGACACTCTTCAACTCCCTTGAGGGTGCTATATTAACCTCCTATTTTTCTGTCTGTCCTTTGTAAAACAGATTTTTTTTTCTCTACATTCTCTACACTAATGCTGAGAATGACCTAGTTCTGATCAGACTTCTCAGTAGTCAGAATCTATCTGTGGCACTACAGTCTCATAAAGATGTGTCTTAACTTGAACTAGACCACATTTTTTATTATTCCAATTATTATTTCACTGCATCAGGTGGTGCATATATATGTCATATTTATTTACTCCAGAAGAATGAACAAAACAAAATATGCTTATTTCTGGATTTATCAGTCTTTTATCTTATGTAGAATTTAAGTAGACTATCAAGATATGCAGATCCCCTAAAAAGACCTCCCTTGATATTTAAGATGAGAATTAGGATATGGCCTGATTTACTTTAGTTTTATGGTACTAATATGACCCTTTAATTTTGTCCAAGTTGTTGATCTTGGTGTTTTAGTTTTCCCTACAGAGATTTTTCTGCATTCACAGAAAAAGATGCACAATTTTTTTACAAATGCATTAAGAGTGAAGATGAAATAGGACTGTTAGCTACTGCAGGCGGCTGGGCTGACCAAGCTTCCTGCCTTCCAAGATAGTTGCATTCTGTGCCTTTGCAGGTGCTGAGGAGTTAAAAATAGCATAGTTCACCCCTTGGACAGATACAGCATTAGATTTCAAAATTTTCATCCTTAGCAAGAAACCAGAATAAAAGGTTATTGTGGCAGACAGCAACACGGGAGGTAAGGCTCAGAGTGGTTGGAAAGTGAGCTATCTCTGCAAAAGTATTAACCATGACCTACTGTGCTCTTCCTCCATTTGTAATGCTGTGGTCCAGCAGATTTGCTGTCTCCAGGGTCATAAATCCACATGCACAGACACTTTTCCTCTGTCCCAGCAGTTCCCTTTCTGTTAAAGAACTAGTTTTGAACTGTTCCTCTGTTGATTGAAGGGAAGTAGCTGACGCCGAGTGGGAACAAATTGTGATGGTGCTCTGGGCAAGATACAACTCATCTGCAAGCTTGTGAAAAGGTGAGCAGGCAGCATCCTGCCCACATACGGGCACCAACAATGAGGATCACTCAGGGGCACAACATAGGCCTACCTTCCTACCTGTTTTGCAGAAGTCAACTTTATTTACTTTAGACACAGCTTTGGTTATTTTATTCTGCAGTACTTTGTGGGTGACAGGCTCTTTTCCAAAATGCCTTTTTCATGAAGGCATCTCACCTTTCCAGGCATGCTACTCTTATTTTTTTTTTTTCTAAGAATATTCTGGTTTTGGGGTTCAGTGACAGTGCAGCAATTCCCTGAATCTCACCTTTATGAAAGACTGGGAAAGAGTAAAAACTGTTCAATTTTAACTCTGTTCTTTACAGCGCCTTTGTGATTTATAAATAACCAACAGCAACTGAGCTTTCTTACTTTTTATCTTTGCTTTATTTTTAACTTTAGCAATATAAAAACTTGATACTCTCCCCCACCACCTCTCCCCCAGCTTTTTTGTGAAGACTTTCTAGGAAACTTTGCTACTGGTAGTATTCAGAACTCTTTCTCAGAGGGCTGACTGAGCCTTTTTCTCATGTGTTTGTCAGGAATTTAAGTCCTGTAACTGCTTGTGGGGGAAAAAACCCACCAAAAAACAAAACCACAACTTTTAAAGAGTATGATTCAAATGTCCCATCCTCCTGTCATTAAACATATTCCAATATTTTGTCTCTTTTGATGTCATAATTCTACCAGTTCTCCAGACTCCTGAAGACTTATCTAGGGAAAATATGGAAATCAGTAGCTAAAAAACAAATTGGTTTGAAGGATAGAAAATAATTTTTGATAGTTTATTTATATGTTTAAAGAAGAGATATCAAATAAGTACATTTTATAGATAGACATATAAAAATTTCACTGTTAAGTTCTTCCATATCCTGCTGTTTGCAAATCACAGAATCACAGAATCACAGAATCACAGAATCACAGAATGGTAGGGGTTTGAAGAGACCTTTACAGAGTCTCTTTATTCTATGGGGGAAAAAAGAGTAGTTTTAGTATTTTTGTTAATAGCATAGACTGAATTTCA